>CM053168.1:64982864-65189301 GCA_012977825.3 Pteromalus puparum
CCCCCCCCCCCCCCGTGCGCCTCCGTCGACACTTGCTCCATTCTTCTCTCCATTGTGCAAGCGCCGATGCTATCTGCGGATTATTTTCTGGATAAGTGGATCGCGCGACAAGTATGAGGGGGAGTTGGGCCGTGCGCGGGAGAGCAAACTGAGCAAATATGAAACGAACGACGAGTAAATCTGCTTCCGGCGTAATCGCAGATTATGAGGCTCTTATGCCTGTCTGATATTTTCGTGAAGGATGAGCTAGGCACCTTCCCAACGGGGAAACTCATTTCGAAGAAAAATCGCGCGAAAAAACGACGCCGGAGCGAGGAGAAGGAGGCGCGCGGAAGCAACAAGCGGCGGCTCGCAATAAATAAAAAAGAAATATCCAGCGCGCGCCGCACTGTCAGAGTTTCGCGCTCGCATTTTTCACGCGGGGATGAACGAGGTGCGCCTGACTCCCTCTAACGAAATGCCATCGCAGCTAGTCGTCGTCGTCTACGGCTTCGACGGATGACAGCCTAGGCGGGAGGAAAATTCTCAGCGCTATATCAGGCAGACGACGACGACGCAGCGAGCCTTGATAAATGCGATAAATCTGGCGAGACACGCGCCGCTGCAGAGTCGGACGACGTGTCAGCGTGATGTATGAGGGGAGGCTCCGACTTCCTTTTTTTCCGCTCTCGCTCCTATGCGCTACCTATACACTGCGGCTCGATCGGCGGTGCTGCTGATTTTCGCGACCGATCGCGATCGATATGACGCGCAAACTTTTTCTCTCATTCCCGTTTAATCAACTAAAACGCCCCTGTAAAAAAAAAAAACTTCTCGGCCTATTCAGCGGAAAATTATGCTGAATGGCGAGCCGCACCCTTAAAAACCAGCCCCGAAATAAAACCGAGCTGCCGGCGCCCATTCACTCGGCCGCGCGAATCGTCTTATGCGTGCTCCCGCTCCTTTGCAAAAAGAAACCGTTCGAATTCACTGCGACCAGTACACCGGACCGTCGAAAAATTCCGAGGCTTCGGCCGCCATTATGCCAGCGCCCGCATACACCCTCGCATCATCTCATCCCTATCTTAAAAAGCGGCGCCAGCGAAGGAAGAAGGAATAAGGATCCTGGCAGTATAAAAGGGCGGCCTCGCACGAAACGGGCGCGATGAATTTTATTTTATGGTCGCCTCTGCGAGGGTTCGAGATCGGCGCCCCTCGCGCGCGCGGAATATGTTTCGTATCATCGCAGGGGTTAGCCGCCATATCTCCCTACCTCCACCTCCACCTCCTCCTCCTCCTCCACCACCACCTCTCCTCCTTCCTTCATCCATATATCTGTCGTGGGCGCCATTTTGAATACATTCGCGCGAGCAGCGCTATGGGGAGAGTTATCTCCGCGCTTCGATTTCCCATTTAAACGATCTTATATATACACATGGGGAGGAGAAGAGCTACCGCGTGCCGGCGTGCTGGAAAATATTAGCCTTAGCGTATGAAAAACCCTCTTCGCGCCTTTCCCTTCTATTTATGCTCGTTCTACTTATTTGCCTCGCTCCGCCGAGGAGCTAGGGACTGGGAAATTCTATTATTTCAATTTTGCTAAAAGCCCGGGGAATTTCTACGTTGCTGATGGTTTTTCTATTTCCGGAGCAGCTCCTATTTTCAATTCATTAATCCTGTTTTTTCTTCAATTTTCCTTGAGATTCGCTTATCATTCGAGGCGATAAGTGGATACAGCTCGGGTCCGGTCAGACGTACGTCACGTGCGCCATCGAGGAACAAACATCCGCAGCAGAGTACACACATAAAGCAACGGAGCGCGCGGGGCAAAAAAAAAAAATCAATCCAAAGTCCCTCCGACTTCTCAGCAGCAGCGGTGGCGGCGGCAGTTTAGAGCGTAACCGCTCGTGTGCGTGCAATATATTTTTTCGCGCCCGCCGCGGTGTCGGTATACACATCGGCGAAGATCAATAGGGCGAGGCGCCGTTCAACTTGGCGGCGGCGGCGGCGGTGGCAGAGGTGGCAGAGGAAGGAGGGCCGCGTGGCAGGGGAGAACTATATACTCTCGCGGGTGCGCGGGCGAGAAAAAACAAAGATAACGCGCTAAGGCTTTTATGACCTTTTTCGCATTCAGGTCTCGCCGGCGCTGGTAATATCCTGAGGCTGAGTAGCGGGGGAGGAGGGAGGGAGGAAAAGGCCAGAAGTTTTCTCGCGTTTTCCCCGCGTGTTAAGCTCTCTTTCTCTCCGGGTGTGTACGTCTGTGTGTGTGTGTGTGTGTGTGTGTGTGTGTGTATGTGTGTACGTGTGTGCGAGTGGGAGGGTGGGAGTAGTAAAAGCAACGGAGGAGGTGGCGAATAAACGCCTCGGCGCCGTATGCTTATTTTAATTGAAAGAGCCGCCGCCGCCGCTTTGGAACGACTCGGCGCCACTCGGGATATTGTTTCAAACGAATATGCAAATCATGAAGTGTCGCGCGCGAGAGAGAGACAGAGAGAACTCCGCCAGTAATTCCTATCGAGGGGGCGAATAGCGCGAGCCTCAAATCCAACGACAAGACGTGCCTCGAATCCGCCACCGTCTTTCTCTTCGCGTAAACCGTGTACTGCGCTCTTCTCTCTCGTTTTTTCCTCGTTGATTTCGGTATGCCGGATATTCGCGTGTTGTCTCCTCGCGCGCTGTCGAATCATCGCGTATAAATTATTTGGGGAATTCGATTTCGGCGATGCTACGCGATGGAGCGCGAGGCTAATTGATTCGCGACGAGCAGCCTCGCGAATACCTCGGCTGAGCTCAGACACGGGCGGATTTTTCTCCTGCACTCCAAAGTCACGAAATGTATGAAATTTACAGAAAATTCTCTCAACTTTTCGCAGAAAATTCAATGATCCGAGAGGCATTCACTCCACGTACCTCTCAACACCCGGCAATCGCCGCCAGTCGGCCGGCTTAATTGATGCGTTGTTTGTGTGCTGATGCCCCCGGCCTCTCCCCTCCTCTTCTCTCCGTGTCCGAGAAAATAATTATCGCGAGGCGGCGAGGTGTCGATCGATATGGTCTCTATGTATAGAGAAGAAGGCAGCCTCGGAGGCAGCGCCGAGCTTTCGTTATTGGATTCGCGCACACTGTGCTACCGCCTCGCGAGCGAGCGCTGGAATTCTATCGGAGAAATTAAATTTCATTAAGGACATAAGAGGGTGAAGGCGCAGCGTAAACGCTTGTTTGTTGCCGAGTGCCGCATAAATATAAATTAGCCCTCGCGATAGCAGAACGGAATTAATTGTATCGCGCGGACTGCGAAGCGTTCAAAACACGCGCCCCGAAAGGGAATGAACTTTTATTACTGTGCTCGCGTGTCCGGGATATTGACGAGGAATAATTTTTGTTTTACGGCTGCTGCGCGAACATAAATGAACAACGAAGAAAGGGCGACTGGCTCGCTTTCTTCTAAATAAGCGAACAAAGCCGGCGTCATAAATCTTCATCTCCAGCTCGAGCTACTGCCTCGGCGATAAAATTGACTGAAAGCCGAGTCGAATTGGCTGTGCACTAGCAGCAGCAGCAGAAGGAACAGCGAGTGCACACAGTCGTCGCGGAATCGCGCGCGGTTTAGCGCAAGATCGATCGTGGCCAAGTTTCGGGGCTGGTAAGATCCTCCCGCGCGCCCGCGGCCGCAAGAAGCCAAGAGAGACGGCTGCAGACGGTGACGGCAAGTTCGGAGCAGCGCCGCAACTTGCTGCCGGCGGAGAGACAACTTGTCGCGCAGCAGTCTGCTGCTCATAGTGTAAACGCCCGGACTGACTGGCTGGCCCGCTTGCTACTCGCTCCCTGTACACGCTTATCCGTAACGGGCTAACGGGATCCTTGCGTTAATGCTGAATAAACGCCGAGAGAAACGGGGATCTTGTGTGAGTTGCTGCTGCTGCGGCTTGTAAGCGAATCGCTCCAGCTGCTTTGGCTGCAATAGGTTACAAGAGGCGGATCATGCCTCGATTTGGAGCTGACGTGGACGACAAAAATTTACAAACTCGTCGGTATTAAACAAATACGCGACCTCGTCCTCGCGCCCCCCTAAAAAGGAGGAGACATCGAACCAGCGAAAGAGACTACGTGTCCAGCGTAATCGCGGAAGAGAGGAACATCTCGAAATTGATGCGTCTTGTGTCACGCCCTCGCTCGCACATAAACTGCCTCCGAAGAGAAAGAGAGTACGTATACGTACGTAGCATCAGCGGGGGCCAGGAATATATTGATAGTCAGCTCAAAACTCCATTAAGCGGAGCTCGCTCTCCGTAAATACGAAAACGCTGAGCCATTATTTACTGGTTAATTGGATTAATGAGCCTCGTTATTCCGAGAGCGAGCCGAGGGTGGACCGAGGCTGTAAGACCGCCGCGTGGACAAATACGTGTGTGAGTGCGAGAGGATAAGAGGGTACGGTCTTGGTACGTCGTAAATCGCGTGTGTGCTTGGGGATGAGGTCGTGAGAGCAGCAGTCGCCGTTGGAGCTAGGGTCCGAGTAATCAGAAATTGTAAAGCGTCGTACCTTCTATCCGTTCGCCCTGTCTGCGCGAAAAAAAAAAACGAGAACTCGACCTCACATATAAAGAGAGATAAATGTTAATATGCGACTCTGCCGAGTCCCGGCAAAAAAGTGGATCGATTACCCTAAGTAATTAAGCGCAGTTTAAGCATACAACTCGAATCACGCTCTGCGCTGCAGCAGGGTCGGAGAAGCGGGGAAAAAAGGCAGAATTACAATTACAAAAACGGACAGCCACACGTGAAGCGAGCTGCTGCTTTAGATGCGCGAAAAGCAGCTCCCGACGACGCACGTGCTGATGCTCTCCCTGCCTATCTACAGGTGTACACTCTCCAGTCCATTCAGAATTTCTTTGGCCATTGAGCTCGCCGAGCTCGCTGCAGCGGCAGACGAAAGGACAGACGCTATTCCCGGTAATCGCCTCTCTCTCTCTCTCTCTCTCTCTCTCTCGCTTGGGGGGACCCGCGGCAAAAAGCTCCGGGTTCAAGGTGGCTTTTTCTTAGCCGGCCGCTCTTAAATCATTGGCTATGACGGACGCGCCGCGCGACAACGTGTCAGCTCGATAATGCGCGCGCGGTTTCCTTCGCTTATGCTGCGTCCACAATAACCCGTATACGTAAACGTATACGTAGACGGTAGCGCTTTCGGTAATGCTACCAATCCACTCAAGCAGACAGCTGAAAATAAGGAACAGACTTGCTAAAAAGTTAACCTAAGAAGATTTGAATCATGATTTTGAATAAGTAAAATGTTAATATATATAAAATAGTAATTTAGAAAAAATTGATTGTCATTGATAATTTTGTAATGTAAATAAATAAAAATGTAGATGTTGAAAAAAAATATATATATATATATATATATATGTACTTTAGCAGCAAATATATAATAAAAGTAAAATGAGGAAGAAATATATATGAAGAGATAATGAAAAACTTCAAAATGTTGCAGTTTTATTTTTTTTTATATATTCAAAAATAAATTACAATAGATTAACTTAATTTTTGTTACTTATTTTTACATCCTTCCTAGTAATGTTAATAATAAAAAAATTAATATAAGAAAATCTAAACTACAATGCGTATGTTATAATTTTAGACATAAAAATTATTGTATCGTTGCAGTATATTTTATAATAGTAAAAAAACACTAATGACGTTCGCAAAAAAATCTTCAACAAAGCACAAGAATATTGTCTTTACTGCTATAGTTTGTACTTTAAACATGTCAGAAGCAATATTAAGGTACCAAGAGCAGTGATAACTAGAGCTAGCACCATAGGCCCTTGTTGTTTTATACATACATTATCAACTATCACAATTTTAACAACGTTTCTCATAATCAAGTTAAAAGCCATCTTTGCGGATTTGAAAAAGCTTTTACCATGAACAGCACACATGATGTAGGCGTTGTAACTCAAGAAACTCAAGAATGATTCCAATAAAGCAAACAAACAGCTCAAACAAAGCATTGCGACTTTTGCGTGTGAATTACTGGTACAACATTATTTACATCCAAATCTTCTGAGTCCGCAGCTTGTAAATTTCTAGACATACGCTTCTTTGCTGTGTTTTTAGCTCTAAGTGTGGATGGGATTGGCGCTGTTGCAGGTGGTGGCATAGGATTAGCTATAAACGTTTGTCTACGTGTGTTAAGAGGAGCTTTCTTCTTCTTATTCTTAGCACTTGCAGAGGTGGCCATGAGCGTCTTTAGCTTTTTGACAAGAATTTTTCTGGTTGTTTGAGTGACCGGTCCAACATGAGCCATGTGTAAACTCTCTTTTACTCTTACTTCTTGCTGTAGATTTTTGTAAAATCAAAAAAATTAAGATTTATTAAGTTGTCTAATAAACGTAGTGATCATGCAAATGTAAAAATGATAGAAACCTACCGATTTCGTATTTGAAAACATGTTTATGATTTCATTGGTACTCAAATATGGCGATTCTTTAGCGCTAGAACATTCAGCAGCTATAGCTCTTTTCAATAAAATTAGATGAAGTCGCTTGATTAATTGCAATATATCTTTTACACTTTCTTCAGGCACACAGTTTGATCCAGGTTTATTTTGATCATATGCTACTGGTGAGCATATTGGGATGTCACTGTCTAAAAAAGGAAAGGATAATAAAAAATAACAAATAACGCAAATTTCAAAACGTACTGTTTATTAGTAAAATAGCATAGGCGATCAAAGCACTGTTCTTTGTAAGTAAGCGGTTAATAGCTTCAAACCTAAAGATGAATCATACGTACTTGGCATATCAGGAATGTTGTTTGATATGTTGTATATTTTTCAACATGATCTATTTTAATGAATTTACACTTGATCGCCTATGCTACAGTTACATCAATCTTGACTTAAAGTTTAGTTTTAGAAATGACTTCAAATTTTAATTTTTTGTACTTATTTCAATTTTCAAAACGCAATCAAGATTCTAAGACTACAATAGTCTTTTACTATTCAACATTTTTTAATGTTAGGAATATCCAAAGGGCAAAGTATCACCATTTAAATAACATAATAATTTTTGTTTGATATTAATATTTTATTAATTTAAACACAGAAAAAGCATAGTAGTTGTATTAGATTTAACTATAAACTTGAACCAGTTAAAATATATCATACATTAGTAAACTAATATATTTTGTTATTTCAGTTAAAAATACTTGATAAATCTTTTAAATATATTAAATTTGAAAAGATATTCTAATATAAATGAAAATATTGATACATCATAAATAATATTCATTCTAAGACACATATCATCTCATATGTAAAAACATAATATTAATAAGTGACGTCATTAATTTTTCTGTATGTAAATTATAAAGAATTTACCAATGCGACTTAATAATAAAGTAAGTACAATAATGATTTAAATCATAAAACTAAAACCTGAAAACGCCTTAATTAATTACATACCAGCAGGTAGTAGAGGGAAAGTATCATTTTTTCCTTCAAGCCCCAAGTAGACAACTGCTAAAACTCCAAAAAATAAGGCCAGCACTATGACAAGAACCATTGAAACGAGATTCTGATTGTTCTTTACTTCTTCCCGAGGAACAGCAGACGATTTGAATACTTTATTGACATCGCGAGTCTTGTCCAACGAAGATGTGACATAGGTCATGCTAAACCAATAATCAATTAGTATCATGCACTAATTTTTATGTATATAATAAATATCAATGGCTCATGGCAATGATTTACAATGTAAAAGAAAAGAGACAAACCTCAAGCTTGAAGGATAAGTAGGTCTCAGAGGTGAATTAAAGTGACCATTAGAATCATTATCCTTTGCTTCCGGTGTACTGTTTAAACCTGAGAGACGATACTTTGTTCCTGCAACATTAGATTAGAAAAGAATAAAATTATAATTAATCATTATAGTTCCATATAGTCTGATAAAAGCAATTACCTTTTAAACTAGTGTTAGAAAGAGACGGTAAGTTCACAGATGCTTGTACGCTAAGTCTGCGTGTCAACTCAGATAAATATGGTGTATAATAATTGGAAAGAATGTCATCTTTTTTTGAACTATCTTTCGATGATGAGAGCGAATCGTTTCTAGCAGAGTCTAAAATAGTACTAGTCATTGGCAAGTTTACTGGATATCTTTCATTTTTAGCAGTAGGAGTACTTGTAGTTGTGGATAAATTAGTATCATGCGACTCTCTCAATGTTCTCCTCCAATTAGTTTCATAAGACTTTGGTGAGTTTACATCTGCTGCTGTAAGAGGTGTATGATTTGCTAATCATTATATAATTTGGTGGTGCCAACACCAAATTTGGTAACTGGTGGTGACTCCCGTGACGGTGGTGATGGTGGAACCACCTCTTCTACTGCATCTGAATCTGAACCTGTTTCTAGTGTAAGTCAACTTAGCTATACATTTTTAATAAATTATAGTTTTTTGTCTTGCCATGGCAATCTTCCGTAGGAACTGACAAAAAAATCTCTTAAACTATTTCTCATATTTGTTGCATCTTGTGGATCGTTTCCTAAGTAGATACCTATTTCACCTTCATTTGTTACTATTTCATGAGGATATGATGATGTGTACTTCTTGTTTACTGCATCCATGCTCATTTCATCTGTAATGATGAAATTGTGTAGACAAATAAGAGCCATTATAACAGTTTCACAATTCTCAATATTCCAATCTAATGGACATTCAAGTATTCTCCATTTCTTTGCTAATATTCCAAATGCTCTCTCAATTGTCAATCTGGCTCGTGAGAGCCTATAATTAAAAACTTTTTCTTCGTGAGAGAGATTATTCGCTCTAGTGAATGGTTTCATCATATATTTTTTCAGTGGAAAAGCTCCATCACCAATTATAAAGTGCGGGCATTCTAAATCTGTACCCGGTAAACATTTTGGATCTGGTAACTCGATATCTCCATTTTGTAAAGCTTCACCTAAGTCGCTTCTTTGAAAAATTCCAGCATCGTTTGATGAACCTACAAAATGATAATATTATAATAGCAATAACTAACTTGATAAATTATTTAGTAAATAGATGATAAAAGTTACCGAAATCTCCTATGTTAACCCAAGTGAAACGACAGAAGGCATCGCACATTCCTATTAGAACAACACTAAAGTGCTTCTTGTAGTTAAAGAAATATGACCCTGAGTTTGGTGGTGCTTTTATTCGAATGTGCTTGCCATCAATTGAACCAATGCAGTTGGGCATGTGCCATAGTTTCCAATACATATTTGCAATAGTTGAAAAGTCGTTCTGTGATGGAAAAGAGACGTATTTATCTTGTAGAACTGAACATAATGCTGCGCATACTTCCTTAATTATCTGGTACATGGTACTTCTTCCAATCAAAAACAGCCACGCACTTTTCTGTACACTATTACCATGTGTAAGAAAGCTGAAATATGAATATTATTTTTAATATAGATATTGTCATTTAATAATTTATTGATCTTTACTCCTTTACTCACTTAAGTACAGCAGCTAAACGCAATTCTGGTTCTAATGGACGTCTCTTGCTTCTTTTTAACAAGTGTGGTGTTACAAGGTAAAGAATTTCATCAAATTGCTCGATTGTCATCCCTACAAATTTTCTAAATTCTTCACTGTCATTATATTTAAAGTAAGTGAAAATGGAACCATAGGCTCCATATTCATCTCTCATATCATATTGCAAATGTGGTTTTGTCCACCATCTACGAATATTGCATTTTTGCATGCATATGTCCAACACAAGTGTGACATTCAAACACACACATATCCACGTATTCAGTAGATTGTGTCCAATTTCTGAATTCATTCTGATCTTCTATACAAAATATTCGTTTCACACAACAGGAGCAAGCAAAAGCAATAAAGCTAAGCACTGCAAAAAGAGAAGAGGCATATGTACACATCAGCTGTATATGTATATATACATATATATAGCTAAGCGTAGTTGCGCGCATATTAGTATATTATGACACTGTTGTGGGATCTGCTTTTCTACCTTGCTCGAGGTTTTTCGCACGAGCGAAGCGAGTGAGAAAATCGAGCAAGGTAGAAAAACACCTCCCACAACAGTCTCATACGATATTTTATACCACGAGAGCCGAAAATTGCAATTAAAGTTTGCATTTTGAGGTTAGAGTGGTATAAAATTTATAAGTTACAATATTTTCAGCTTTAATGATTTTTATGCCAAATTGATGAATAAATAAAATGCTAATATTGTTAATATTATTGTTAATGAATAATTTTATTGACAAACAATTTTACCATTAAGAAAGTTACGTTAGAAATCACAGCTAGCAAACTTTATGATAACAAATTTTTCTATATCGTTGTACTTTTTTAAATAACCAAAACCAATATATTAGTATAGCAGTTACAGTAGTATATAGAAGTAATAAGCGATAAAAACAACAAGAAGCACTTCGCACACGCACATATGACAACTGCTTCTAAGCTAAGCCTAACCTAACCTTATATTATATATACAACGTTGCCATGTCGTCTGAACACTTAAAATCCTTATTTTTTTTTAAATTCAAATTCGAAACGAACTTACGTACATACATGAGAAAAAATTACAACAAAAAACAGTTTGTAAAATTATAAAGCCGCATGCAGCACGTGAAGATTTTGGTGACCATTCCTATGGCGCACGAAATGCTGAAGGAAATTCATATTTTTCAAAATCTCTTGATGCAAGAGCGAAAGCATTGGTACCTGCACTTCCCCTCTGATCAACCTTAAATTGATTCGGCAATACGTTCGCCGTAAATACTTATACATACTTTCTACCATGTCACCTACAATACAAAGAATATACGTACGTCAAAGAACTTTTCTATATATAATAATGTACAAAGAGAAATGTTGTTATAAAATATAATGTAAATGTAAAATTACCATCAATGACGAGTGGCCAATGGTTAAAGTATAAGCGCATCGTATCTGCTATCTCCTGAAAAGCTTCCTTCCTTCGATCGGTGTGCAAATGGTCTGGGTGCAAGGGGTCGTACAGGAATACCCGCAAACGCAATTCTCTAGCGACTACCTCGTGCACTTGGTTCATTTTGAGATGAAGTTGACTTAAAGTCTTCAAGAATAGACTAGCTGTATATGCTTAAGTTGCGTCCTATCTCTACGAAGGCTCCATACACACTGAGACACCAATAGGCGCTCGCGAATTCTCGCAGCGCCGAAGACTGCGGTTTTTGGTGTTTTGGTCGACACTACGTAGAACAGCAAAAGTCTCCGCAGATTGCCTTGCTTGTTCGAGTATTTCGTCGTTTTGTTTGCTTCTTTGTTGCTTCTTTATTGCATTTATTTAAAGTTTGTGATAAAACCATCATGTATGAACTTCTAATAAACCTAGTGAGAGAAAGACCATCGATTTACGATAAAAGCGATCCTGAATACAAAGAGCGACAGAAAAAATTCCAGGAAATCGCGAACATCATCAATGCTGTACATAAGACAAACTTTTCGGGTAATTTTCATGCTCTACATTAAGTAATTTACAATAATAATCATGTTTTGAAGTACTTAAGAATAATGTTATTTTCAGCTGCAAATATCCAGGCATTGTGGGACAATTTGGAGAAAGACTTTCGGACATCATACCAAGCTATAAAAAAGGCAAAGTCAGGATCGGCAAGTGCGGATGTTGAAGTTCAAACTCCGTATTTTAATCAATTAATATTTTTGATACCGTCAACGCAACACCGTCCAGTACTTTCCAACATACAGCGAAAAAAGCAGTCGAGTGAAGCTGAAAGTATTTGGCAAACTATTCCACAAAATGTCTGCAGTGGAACAAAGAGAAAGCGGTCGCAGAAAAATGACAAAACAATTGTACCACCAGTTTTACCAAAATGTGACAGTTTTGCTCAAATCAAGATTGGAGAAGCGATTGGATTAAAGGCAACAATATCTGAAACCAAAGATATACTCGACACGATGTGTACAAAAGTTTTAGATACTATCGCAGACAGTGCTCAAACGGAAAGTGATCCTAATTTTAGTTTCATTTATGAAATACTATCAAAGTATCCTGATCATGAAGTCGACAAGATTTTTGAAAAAATACTTGTAGGGCTAGAAGAGGTCAGGAAATCCCAATAAATCGCTTCAAAACGGGGTGACGATGATTCATTCCCCGCGTCTGAATATATGTGGCAACACTGTACTCCAATTTATAGGTTATATACTATTATGTATACAAAATACAACTGACGAAGCAAAGCTCGCAGTGTGAAAAAAGCAACTAAAAATAATAAAATAAAACAGTAATTTTGCGTAAAGTGCCGTGAAATAATTTCTGATTCAATAAGTATTAAAACAAATATTACAACTTAAAACTACTGCATTTTTTGCAATGGATTTTGATATGAGACGAACCAAATTGTTTGACATTGATTTAGATCTGATCAAACAAATGAAAAAGTTTCCACTTATTTACGATACTAAGCATCAAAATCACAATAATGAGGACATTAAGTCTAATATTTTTCGCCAATTAGCTAAATGGCTTGCAACTAAATATGGTCACTGGACGAATATCACACGTAAGTTTTGATTTTGTCATTTATTAAAATGGATAAAAAATTTAACATCGTTGATTGAAACATTTATTACAGCGGAAGGAGTACAAAGAAAATGGAACCTCATTCGTGATACTTTCACAAGAGCTCATCGAGCTTCTTTAAATTCCAGTATCTTGACAAGTTTTCAAAGTGAAATTTTTCAACATGCTTCATTCCTCACATTATTCATAACTCACAGGCATAAAGCAGAAAGTAAAGTTAAACCAACTAATTCAAGCATAGTGGTTAAAAAAGAGTGCAAAGATGAGCAGCGGACAGATAAGGTAGTCGCAATTCACTGCGAAACCGTTAATTATCCTCTAGATGAAATAAAAAAAAAAATAACATTCCAAAATATTGTCGATGAAGCACTTGAAGATTTTGAATATGATGCCAAGGATGTACAAGAAGACGATAAAATTTGCACAGAAATGCAACCAAGAGTACTAGAAATATCATGCGACAAAGAATTTCTTCAAGATTATTTTGGTGAGCAGTATAACAGCACAGAAGCAATCAAAAGAGAAGTATCAGTATCAGTATCTCATAATTCAGTGGCGGAGGAAACAGAAATACGTGGTGATGATGGTTTCAGTGATTATGTAGCTCAAAACTTAACGAACACGAGTACAGATGAAGGGAGATCAGTATCAGCATTGAAAAATGAATCAATCATTGAAGAACCAGAAGCAGACTATACTCCAATTCTAACTATTCCAAGTGATGATACCTTAAGAGACTATTTTAGTAAAAAATTCAGCAACACCAAAGCACCTTTGGAGAAACCAGTATCGGTTTCACAAGTCAAGTCAATGGCTGAAGAAATGCATAAAGCAACAGATTTGTTGAAAAAAAATGAAAAACTAATATCAAGAACAAAAATAATATGCAATGTTTTGAAATCGCTACCACCAGAGAAAATTGGTCATGCATATTTAAAAATTATAGAGCTTACTAAATAGATAATACAATTTTTCAAAAACACTATAGCATAAGGTGATTGATTTTACTTGGTAATCTTACTTTTAAATTTATACTAATTTATTACATTGTTTTATTCCATATGTTGCAGATTAGTATAATAAGCTGTTTTTATTTAAACTAGACCACTAGACCACTTTTGAACACCGTTGGACATCCAATAAGTAACGCTGATGGACCACTGCCAAACAGCACTTACTTACTTTTTTTTTCTTCTGCGTAACACAGATAAACAAAGTAGGATAGTTGTAGGGCTTGTTGCCACAGAGAAGACTGATCAAAAATGTAGTTGAGCTTAGGGCTCAGCAATCTTGCAAGACTTTGTGCCAGATATATCATGTCCGTTGAAGCGTTCAGTGATTCCGAGCTTCGGACCAAACTTTCTGAATATGGGTACCCTGTTGGACCGGTCACTCAAACAACCAGAAAAATTCTTGTCAAAAAGCTGAAGACGCTCATGGAATCACGCGGATCTGCAGGCTCTCGGCACTCAATGGCTGCAAGGTATTGGTCTCATCGATATCAGTACTTTAAAAGTGCTGATATTCAGCCTTTTAGTCATTTTTAATCATTATTAATTCGTCTGTTATTTTGCCATTTTTTAGATACAGCAGTGATGATACAGACGATGATACCTCTGCAATTGCTAAGAATAAGAAGAAGAAAGCTCCTCTTAAACACACGTAGACAAACGTTAGCTAATCCTATGCCACCACCTGCAACAGCGCCAATCCCATCCACACTTACAGCTAAAAACACAGCAAAGAAGCGTATGTCTAGAAATTTACAAGCTGCGGACTCAGAAGATTTGGATGTAAATAATGTTGTACCAGTAATTCACACGCAAAAGTCGCAATGCTTTGTTTGAGCTGTTTGTTTGCTTTATTGGAATCATTCTTGAGTTTCTTGAGTTACAACGCCTACATCATGTGTGCTGTTCATGGTATCATGGTAAAAGCTTTTTCAAATCCGCAAAGATGGCTTTTAACTTGATTATGAGAAACGTTGTTAAAATTGTGATAGTTGATAATGTATGTATAAAACAACAAGGGCCTATGGTGCTAGCTCTAGTTATCACTGCTCTTGGTACCTTAATATTGCTTCTGACATGTTTAAAGTACAAACTATAGCAGTAAAGACAATATTCTTGTGCTTTGTTGAAGATTTTTTTGCGAACGTCATTAGTGTTTTTTTACTATTATAAAATATACTGCAACGATACAATAATTTTTATGTCTAAAATTATAACATACGCATTGTAGTTTAGATTTTCTTATATTAATTTTTTTATTATTAACATTACTAGGAAGGATGTAAAAATAAGTAACAAAAATTAAGTTAATCTATTGTAATTTATTTTTGAATATATAAAAAAAAATAAAACTGCAACATTTTGAAGTTTTTCATTATCTCTTCATATATATTTCTTCCTCATTTTACTTTTATTATATATTTGCTGCTAAAGTACATATATATATATATATATATATATATATCCTTTTTCAACATCTACATTTTTATTTATTTACATTACAAAATTATCAATGACAATCAATTTTTTCTAAATTACTATTTTATATATATTAACATTTTACTTATTCAAAATCATGATTCAAATCTTCTTAGGTTAACTTTTTAGCAAGTCTGTTCCTTATTTTCAGCTGTCTGCTTGAGTGGATTGGTAGCATTGCCGTAAGCGCTACCGTCTACGTATACGTTTACGTATACGGGTTATTGTGGACGCAGCCTGATATAAAGCGCGAGCTGCACGCGCCACACCCTTTTCGAGACGGCCGAGCGAGCGTGATCATCTCTTGGGTGGCTTTTCCAAGGATGAGCACAAGCAAAAACCACACGTCGGGCTATTCTTGCGTTATCCGTCACGCTCGCTCGCCAAACGCGTGTGCAAATGAGCCTGCGTTTTCGCGGACCGTATTTTTCGAAATAAAGCCATTAGCTTCTACTTTGGAACCCGTTCGGCCGATTTTCGCTAAAATCAAAAGCTGATCGGTTGCGAAAGTAGCTGCAATCCCGCAAGCGGGGAGAAACTCGCCGTGTCTGTAGGTGCACGAGGCATAAACGTCATAATCACGAAAACACAAAAAGCAGTCGAGCGTCGTTGCACCGCGAGCACCTTCAGCCAATAAACCGCGAAAGAAGGCAGCAGCTCATCCGCATAAAAGTGAGCTCGAGGCGAATAGATATGGAAGTGGAGCACGCGCTTGGATCCTGTAGCGGCTCTCCCAGCCCGGTTTCTCCTCTGAGCTATGGCGCAGCTTCCCCGAAGCTGCCTACGCGCGCCGCACTCGTCCCTCTCTTCGTCATAACACGTTTCCGAAGCCGGCAAAGAGGCTTCGATGGAAATGATTTCCTAGCTCGCGCTATCCGCTAATATGGCGCGCGGCCGCGAGCTGTGATTCGAAAAAGCGCACGGGGCCGTTATAACCTTTTTTGCGCGCGTGAGCGAGAGCGGCCGCCGTGCGATATGACGGCCGCCGTTTTGCGAAACGTTATGATTTCTCGGAAGATGCAGTCGCCGCGCGTATATGGCCATCATCGCGGACTACGTCTCACTCCGCTCGCTCGACTCCTCGGTATACCTACACGAAGATTAATCAAGGTTTTCCAACGGACTCCGATCGGAGTTTTTGCGACGAGCCCGTAATTGAATTTCGCATCGCGCTGCGACACGTGTGCGAGCGTGTATAATTCACAGCCGTGCGCTCGCATCGCTAAATTACAAACGTCGCGAGCAGAGCGACTCACTCGTTCTCTTCGATCGCCTCATCGTCTCGCCCGGGGCTTCCCACTTGTACGTTTTCATTGGTAAATTGATGAACGGATTTACCGGCAAATGCGCGCGAAATACTTTTCGAGCGCGAGCGACTACACCGGCGGAGCGTCGGCAGCAATAATTAATAGTCCCCGGTCGCGCGAGGCGCGCATTATTTCGATTCAATTATTCAAGTAGCCCGCATTATCCGAGCAATAAATCAGATTCTCGCGAGCGAGCGAACCCGTTCGGGCTAAAAAGACGACAGACAAAGACGCCGAAAATCTAAGGGTGGGCGCGAGGCTTTATACGCCGGAGACGGTGGCAGCGCGGGGACTTTTGGAAGTCAAAACGCGGCTCCATTAATCAGCCTCCCCCTTCCTTCCTTCGCTCTCCGCGTCGCTTATACACGGCTGCAGCTATACTACTATGCTGGGGTTCTGTTCGCCGGCGCTCCATTATTATATCGAACGAAATTAATGAGATACACAGAAATACACTCGATTTCCGGGGGACGGCACTCGATCGCAGTTCCGGCGCCACGTATATACTCGAGACACATTCGGTGGCGCTCGAGCGATTTATGCGTGAGTTATGTCCGTGCATATCGCCGCCGTCGACTGCCGGCGCTTGTAGACCGTATACGGAACAGGTTCGCGCGAGTGATCGATGCCCCGCGCGTTTCGACGAATTTCGCGGCGACTGGTCAATCACCGGGGAGGACTGTTTTTCTCCTTGTACTGTCGGGCAGATAATTTACAAGGTGGCGCTGCTTTATTGTTTGCTTCTCGGAGAAGAGAAACTGGGGCGAGTGACCGATAGGGACTCTGATTGTTGCCGAGGCATGCGAGAATGAGCATTTTTGCATAATCTCGATGCGGCGATTGTCGTGCGTGACGACAATGTACAATTTGTTACTGCCGATGATCGGCGGTCCCGATAAGCCTCGCCGTAAGTGGAACGAGCAAACAATATGCGGGAACTCGAAACATCAATAACATCTCATAATTAAATCGGGATCGCCCGCCTCCCGGAGCGAAAAACAGAAAGAGCGGCAAAGAAGAAGAAGAAGAAGAACTGCGCAGCAGCTTATATAGTACGACAGCAGAAAAAGTCTTACGAAGCAGCGGCAGCGGCGGCAACTGAGCAGAATAAAAAGCAAAATCTTTGGCCGGGCTCTAGTGCCTTCAGTCATAGAACGTGACCACTATTCGAAATCCAGGCACACACGCGCGCGCGGCCGAGAAAAAGGAGCGTCCGATAATACTCCCCTTTCGCGATGAGGATAGAGAAAAGGAGAGAGAATAGGAGAGAGAAAAGGAGAGGGCGAGCGCGCGGGGGTGGTAAAGATGGCGGCGAGGAAACCGCGCGAGCGCGCGCGCGTCGGTTATGATAAGGCGATGCTTTAATGACAGCGCCGCTGGTCGGCATGGCAACGCGAGCCGCGGGAGAGGGGCCGGCGTCGCGACGCTCGGTCAGCGCCGGCAGAAGCTGGAGGGGAAGCGCAGGAGGGCATCGAACGCGCGCCGCTACTGCCGCCGCCGCCATGCCAGTGGACAGCGGCCACCGGCGCTCTCTCAGGGATGAATTCCTCTTCCTCCGCTGTACACTCTCTCTTTCCCTTCTCCTCTTACTCCGCCGCCGGTCCACCCACATACGCGCGCGGAGAGCCGGCGGAGGGGTTGCGGACCCTGTGCCCATATACGTGTCGACACACGAGCTTTACAACAATACGCGAGGGGGAGAGGGCTGAATGTTGCATGGACGTGATGACGCGAGGAGGCAGCGGCAGCGGCAGCGTGTTCGCGTTTATGAGATTAAAATGTGAGCGAGCGCTCGCTGGGTTTTATGGCAGTTGCCTCTGCCGCTGCCTCTGCTTCGCTCGAGATGTTTTTTGTTTTACGGCCGGTAATATAAAAACTATATATAACGAGCCGAGTCCTGCGGATGGAGTATACGCGCAGTCTTGTAAGGGAAGGGAGTATATGCCCTTTTTTATTGCTTCCGGTGTGTGTTTCTTGCTGCTCTGGCTTCGAGGAGAAATCGAGGATTGGATGAGAGATTTCGTTATTTATGTGCTCTTTGTTCATCTCGGCTTATTGGATTTTTCTCCCAAGCCACAGTCGTTCCGCCTTTTATACCGCCTTATCAATTTTCTACTATACGCAATATCGCTGATATGTGTACGCGTAATATATTACGGGATATATCATTCATTATGTATTTGTAAAAATGTATATGAGTTATCGACTGACCTTTCACAGGTGTTCACTCCTCCGAGTTGTTGTATCCCACGGAAATCTGAAATAAAAGAAAATTGGCACGTGAGAACAAACGTTGAAATCCCGCTTAAAAAGCCGAAATCAAGTTCAAAGAATCCAAGCTACAAGCGCCGCCGAGCTGTGTCGCTCCCGCCATCTCTGGACGAGGCGAGGCGTCAAGCGCTCGGACGCCCAGTTGCTCTGCTCCAGGCGCCCGAGTGCCTCGCAGTAGAACAGGTCGAGTAATGCGTAGACGCACTCAGCCACGCTGAATATTTTTCAAGTATCAATAACGCGAGTAAAATCCGGCTGGGGAATACAAGATGCAATGCATAATTCAGCCGGGGCCCTTATCTCCTCGCAAAATGGAAAAAGGGAAGCTGGAAGAGCCAAAGCCGGCATCTCCGGCGGAGCTTGAAAATGACGGCATTATTCAAGACGCGTTTGAAACAACACGGGCGTGAAGCCGCGCGCGGTCGCATCGAAGCTGCAATCTCCTTTTCCGCGAAAAGAAAAGCTCCGGGGGACGAGATAGAGAGAGAGAGAGAGAGAGAGAGAGAGAGAGAGAGAGAGAGAGAGAGAGAGAGAGAGAACGAGCTTGGCCGAGCGGAACTCGAGAGAAAGGAAGGAAAGAAAGAAAGGGGAGGCGGCGGCCGGGCAACACACAATCCACGTCGATAAATAAAGGATTGCGGGGGGTTTGGCTGCCGCTGCTTCTGCTGCTCCTCGGTCAATATTGATTTTTAAATTGACCGCCGCCACCGCCGCCACAGCGTCGGGCGAATCCGCGGCCCTGGAAATTCGAGCCGGGGCGAGGAAGAATCCTTGCAGGTACACTGCATACATGGAATTTGATTATAAATAAATGCGAGTAGCTCGGGAGAAGAGACAGAGAGAGAGAGAAACGGAATTCGAGCTCGCAAGCGCGTCTCCGCTGGTCCGCTGGCTGTGTATGCCGACTGCTCCTGCTGCTGCATCCATAATGCAGCCGAGCTCGTCTGCGTGTACGACGAGATGGAGCGAGTATCGCGCTAATGCGCGCGTATGCGCGAACACAGCGAGGCTCGTGTTTACGTAGCCGTAAACAACGGCTGATGCCGCTGCCACCGCTCGGCTGCCTCTGTAGGTCTACTTGAAGCGCCACTGGATTGTCTACTGTGCCGGAATCGCGCGAGCGCACACAGAGTCGCATCGCGCCTATAGCGGCCACTGCATCCCCTTTGCGTGCTCGCTCGGCCGCGAGTCTGCAGCGACTATACATGCTCGTGCGCTCGATCGTGTGTAGCGGCTCGACGGCCGAGTGCGCTCTCGGCGAAGGCCAAGATTTTTCACCTCTCGTGTTCGGTGTTTCCTCCAAAAGGGACGAAATACTTATATTCCCGCTCGACCATGAAAATCCCGGGACAGCTAGACGCCATCTTTTCCCGTCTTCATTCGGTCCTCATTCCTCTCGCGCGCGATCGCCATAACGCGTGTCCCTACTCGGACGCAGAACACGTACACGTACCGTCGGCCCCCCATTCGCCGACGAGTCATCGCTCTCCGCCTTTTTTTGCCATCCGGCGATATCATTTTTCTTGATCGTCGCTCGCTCCCTGCCGACTGTCGCAAAGTCTCTCCCTCCGCCCTCCGCCCTCCGCACAACTTGTCTCCGTTTTCCTCGAAGGGTGGCCCGTAGCCGCTATTATGGACAATCAATCCAAAATATTGACTGCGCGCGAGGGAGAGCAGTAGCAGCGGGAGGAGGAGGAGGAGGCGGCAGAGGGTTTATGTGGGCTTCCTTTTCTCTTTTATATCTAGGATTACGCGCGAGTCGGATTCGTACGCGCGCGCGCGTCGCTTCTCGAATTTCTCGAGGGTGGCTCGGCGACCGAAGGAGGATCGAGTCGTTCTCTTTTTTATGGTCGTGGCGATTGTAACTCTTGAGCGTTTTTAGCGGGAAAATTTTCTTCTCACGCGGGGATCGAGTTCCCACATCGGTCATATCCCCGGATTTATCATCGCAGCCTTTTCCCATCATATATAGGCATATCTCGCGGTAATCTCCACGCCCGCCCCTTTCGGGCTCTAATATCCCATGCCCTTGCAATAACTCCAGCGGCAGAAGCATAACAAGTAGGAAAGTCTCCTTCAGTCTGTTGACCCAAGCTCTGTTATTATTTGCCTTCGTCCTACCCCTTTCGGCACTTTTGACGCCCGGCAGCGCCGCCGCGCCTCTGCCAAGTGGACAAATATTAACGCGCGCTCGTTTCGCGCTTCGAACCACGGCGATGTACACATAACACATAAACACACACGGGCCAGTCGCGCGATGGGTATTGATTCGCTCTGGCTGGACCCTACCTCCTCGTCGCGGGGAGAGAGAGAGAGACAGAGCGTTAATGCAATATATCGAGGCACGACTCTAATTTGCCAATCATCGTCGGAACGAGAGCGGCCGAAATGCACGTTAGTTTTGCCGTCTGCGCCCCTGCGTCGTTCTTGCAAATGAGTTATGCATGGGCGCGGAGTGTGCGAGAATCGCTTGCCGGCGATCGATTCGTCATATATGCAGCGCACACGCGCGCGCTATACTCGCGTATGTTTATTCGGCAATGATGAGAGAGCGCGCGTGATTCGCTCGCCGGCGTGTTTGACGTTAGCTGCACGCTCCGCTGCCGATGCGTATTTTGTTTGCGCGCACTCTCTATCCAGCGAAATCGAATAATTTTTGAGGAGTGAAACAACAAAAGATCGAGAGGAGTGAAAAGGAAGAGGGCGATTCCTCCCGCTTTCTCTCTCTTGTGTGCGGCGGCGACGCGAGGTCGAGAGCCAGAAGCTTCGCTCCGCAGCAGCCGCCCCTTGCAGCGGCACAATATCGCGGCAACATAACTCTTCTCCCCTCGTTCGCTCCGCCGTATACGCCACGGCCGCCAGAAACATCAAGCTCACCCTCCCTCCGCCAGCTCGTGGCTTGTACGACGCGCGTTTTCTGTGGCGTTTATTTTGTTTTTAAAATGTGCGAGCCTTATCGATATCCGAGAGTTACAGTTTATACCCACACCTGTGAGTATAAACCGAAGCGACACTTCTCGCGCGCAGCTATTCGAGGCGACAGAGAAGCTCGGGCGCGCGCGCGCGCGATGCCGGCACAGCTCAGTTCTCTCTCTCCACGCGGAGCGCGCGCGCGCCCGCTTTGTTTCAATAATACTGTTTATATTGGAACGCAGAGCATTGATCTGTTTGCGTGGCAGCAGCCTCGCCCCCGCTTTTCCTCCCCCACCATCTCCTCCCTCCCTCCATCCATCTATATCTCCCGCGCTCGCATACAGCCGCGTCGAAGATGGACATATTGGAGCGAGCGAGCGAGACAGGCTGTGCAGCGAGTTTCACAGTTTCAGCGTTTCATGATTTCCATGTTCCACGCGCGGAGGGAGGAGGGAGGCTCCGCATCGCCGATATACGGCCAGATACGCCCATCCGCCGGCTATATATCAGCTGGTGCAAGCGCTGCTGCCCCGGAAAGTGATTTAATATCGCTATTCGGATAGCTGCCGCTGCTGCTCTGCTGCTGCTGCTGCTACTGGGATATGTACACGCGCGCGGCCGAATGACGGCTGACGGCTCCGCCGATATCGCTCCGCTGAGTCGCGGGAGTGCGCGACACTTTTTCTGTTTTTTCTCCTCCCCCGTTTCGGAGCCCGGGTTGTGTACGTCATTTTTTGCCGATTTTATCGGGCCGGGCTTTTTCGGCGGCCGCGATCGATACACCCGCGCTGGAGCTCGAAATTCGAATGCAAACTCTTGACCCTCCCGGAATTTCAAAGGAGCGAGATGTAACGTGCGATTAGTACTCCAAAACGAAACAAATTCGATAAAAAGCAAACCGCCCCCCAGCGGTGCTCGCTCTCTCTTCCGATCGGCGGCAGCCCCTAAAACAATTACCCGCTTTTTCCCGAAACAAAAAAGAGGCGTCAAGTGAGACACAGCAGCCCCTTACCGTCCATAAAACTTCACGCTCTGGGCCGGTGCAATAAAAATCCGCCGCAGAAGAGAGTAGAAAAAAAGTCGAAGCTCTCTGCCCGAGGCCTGCGGACATCGATGTACTGCAGCAGCATATACACGCGTCCCCGCAGTCAGCTCGGTGTGAAATTAGCGCAGATGTCGCGGTGACGGCTCCTCTGTTCATTTTCCAGGAGATTGGATCGACGCGTTCTCTCTCTCTCTCTCTCTCTCTCTCTCTCTCTGTCGAGGGGGAGTTCGGGCTGGACCGCCGAGCGCCGAGCCTTGTACGTCGGCGGATTTCGCGCAGATCTACGCATTAAACGAGGACGCCGCTATTAATCCGATTCGTCATCCGAAAAGTGATACCTCCGGCCGAGCAGCCCCTGCGACTATAGCGCGGACGAGCGCAGAGCAGTCATCCGCGAGATGCTGCGCGTTCTTCTTCGACTGCACCCTCGCGCGTTTTCACACTCAAGTTGAGCTGAGCCGGTACATCCCGCCCGATGCTTTCGCCGCTCCGTATTTTCGATTTCGGCCGCGCGATTGTTATTGTATCGCGCGAATACGAGCCGGCGGAGTTTCTGGGAAAAGTTCGAGCCGCAGGGTCATCCAACATTGAAAAAGTACACCCTTTATTTTATTCAGGGACGCTCTAACGTTGCGTTCATGGTATAGGACGACGCGGCGGCTCTTCCATTATTTGGAAATAAAGTTCGCCAAGAAGGCTCCTCCTCCGGTCCGCGGAAAAAGAGCAACGATGATATGGATTTCAGAGAGTGTATAGGAGCGAGAAAGAACGTGCGAGCGTGTACATACGTATATACGTACACCGGGGGTGGGAGAGAGTAGGGATTTTTCATTAGAACCCGGACCGCCGGCTATATACGAAGCGCAGAGAAAACGAACGAGTCGGAAGTTTCCGGGGCTCTGATAAAGGATTAATAGAAGTTATAAAGTAGAAGCTCCGCCGCTGCCGCTGCTGCTGCTGGCGGAGCGGACGGAGGAGGAACATTACGTGACTTGACTCCGATCGCAGGCCTTTCTTCAGGTTATATTGCAGGTTGTGTGCCGTCGTTTCTCATCCGCCCCTACAGCGGCAGCCACCCCCTACCACCCCTTCATCCAGAAAACGGCTCATGCGCACCCTATCTGACCAATCGAACACCCCGAGTCCATCTTTCTCTCGACGGCTTCTCTCGCGGACTTGACCAGCCTCTCGCTGTTCTCTCTTACCTCCGCTATACACTCGCCGTACGTATACTTTGTACAGACTCGCCGGAGCTGGAGAAAATTCCGGGCCCGGCAGACGGCTACGCGGCCGAGCTAACGAGTAAAAATGTTATTAGCCCTTTGAGGAGAATCGCCCGGCCCGCGCGGGATCGTTCGTCTAATTTATTTTCATGAGCACAGCCGAATTCGCGCTGATGTCCTAGCTGCCTGCCCGAGAAATAAAATAAGCGGTATAACGAATTGCGCTCGCTTTTTCGCCGACTCGGCGAAACTCGCGCGAGCAGTTAGCGCTTCTCCACGTGGACTGAGTCGGTAATACGGCAAGCGAGAAAAGATCTCCTCGGCGAGAAAACAGAAGAAGCCCGGCTGCCGGAGAGGATTAGCCAGGCGGAATGTGTAATCAGGCGGGATTGCATTAGTACAGCTAATTAGCCGGGCACAATGCTCTGATAATATTATAGCTCGGGCGGAGGGCGAAAGAAAAGCTCGCGGCCAGGGAAGAAACTCCGGAGAGGATGGACGGAAAGTTGAGGGGGAAGAAAGGATCGAGAACCGTCGCCGCCGCTGCCGCCACGACTGCTCAGTTATTCATGTCGCACTCGCGCGCTCCAGTCATGCTCGCGCGCACGAGCAAGAGAGAGACTAAACAGCCGCGCAACTCGTTCGTTCGCTCGCGAGCAGGCCCGCTAGACTAGCTATTCAGTCGGCGATGGCGGGGGAGGCACGAGTTTTCGGGCAAATTTGTTGCTTAAACGATGAAATTATGGAAAGTTTTGCTGCCGAGGACGCGAGGCGAATCGAGATTCCCGGAGACGCGACGAGCTGGTTAAGATTCTCCCGGACTCTTCCTCCACCGCCGCGGGATTGACGCGATTAAGGACGGGCTCGGCGGATTTCTCGAAATAATATTGAGATCGAGCGTGGAGTTTGGAAATTTCCATCGAAACTATTAATCTCCCGGCAAACACAGACATCATCGTCGGGCGAGAATCTATCGCTATCACTTATCGTCCATCATATCGACCAACAGCAATTTCACGCTCGTCATCACGGCGACAAAAAACACCAGCAATGACTCTTCGAAAACAATCCACGCGGCGAACGGCGACCCCTTCGCGTCACCCCTCCGGAAAATTCCTGAAAAATCATTTATCCAGCGCGCGTGCACGGGGACGACGACTCTGCAGCAGCCCTAATAACGCCGCGACGAATCGATTGTTTCCGCAGCGAGAGAGTGAGCGCACGGCGTACATCATCGTCCGTGTATCATCTTTCGTCGCCACGGCCAAGTGCGCGTTACTCGTGTTTGCACAAGCCGCTCTCGGATATCATCGGGGCTCCATATTAAAAGTGCAGCCCTGGGGGAGCAGCCACCCGACACCCCCCGCTCTCCCGATGCCTGCGCGGGGGGAGCAATTTATCTATATTATACCCTCGGTTGGCTGCGAGACTCCGCGCCGGCGCTGCTGCAGTCAGTATACGCGTGTGTGTTTTGACAGGAACAGCATTATTAAATGTCCCGGATATCTGATACGTGCGACACCCTTAATCTACATATTATACGCTCGCGTGTCGCTGCAGCGTCCCTCGAGAGTACGCGATTCCGCCGATGGAGGAGGGTCGGGGAAGAGAAAGAGCCGAAGCCGAAGCCGAAGAAGGAGGCAACGGGAGAGTTTTAAGTAATTTAGGTCTTTACGTTTTGTTCTGCTTCTCTTTTTATGGAGCTGAGATCGTGTTAACGCTGGATTCAATAAAGATAAGCTGAATTTATGGCCTTTATTTCCTCCCTCTTTTTTTGGCGCTAGAGTACATCGTCGTTATTTCTTTTTACATTTGGAACACAGTTCGACGAAGAATACCAAGATGGCGAACACATCGCCGATTATTATGAAGTAAACGACAAACTTTATTTGTTGCATAGTTATTCGCTTGTAATTGTCAGGATTCTTTAATTTCTTGTTGCTCGTGTGAGGAGTGCTTATCTGGTCCATCATAAATTTGTTTATGATTCCATGCTCCAAGAGTCTGTAGTAAACTGTGCTCACTCGCTCTTGAAGTGGAAAATCGTCTCGATACACCAGTACGTAATATCTCTTCGGTTTCATGTGCGCGATATGAATGCCCTGACTTTCCTTGGTAAAGTAGTTTATAACGGTGCAATCATCGAGGCAAGCATTTTTGACATCGTTATCCAACACGTCCAAGCAATCAGTCACGTTTCCGACTCTCACAGTCAAGTCACTGATGGCCGAATCGTAATTGAACTGCTTAAAGTAGTACCTGCTGTGGATTTTGTAATCGAGATCTATCAGATCTTGCTCGGTGGTCACGAGTGCTCGCATCGGTTGAGACACAGTCAATATCGACCTGAGATTGCTTTCTACGTTCCAACTTACCCACATAAAGTTGAAAATGATGCATACGAATATTGCCCTAGCCGGCAGCGTGACCGGCTCTTTCAATGTGGACTGTTGGGTTACGACACGCAGGACGTCGATGGCTACCTCTGCGAAACTTTCTTTCAGCAGGTACTTAAAAATCGCCGCGGTCGTAAGTGAGAGAAGAAGAAGCAAGAGCATCGTCTTCGACGGAAATACCTCGGAAAGCTGCTCGAAAAATGTCAGCTCCTCCTTGTTCGTAACGTAGCACATTTCTGATGTTATAAATGTGTTGACTTCATTTTTCCACAAGTCACGCCGAAAATCGGGTGCTAAAAAGCCGTCAAATTTTCCATCCAGCACATCCTTTGTGGCGAAATTTGGCAACCCTTCACTGTCTACTATGCCAGTTCTTTCAACAGTCGTAACATTTACCCTGGCATTCATTTTCGTCCATATAGCATTGTTGATTCGCTCAAATAATCTGCGCAGCCCGCCGGTGCCTTTTCGAGTACATAGATGTATTGGATAACTCGACAAGTTGACCGTTTTTTTGAAATTCAGAGCCTCGCACGCTGACGATGATGCTTTAAAAAAATACATACGGTCAATTTAAAAAACTTTTATGATGGGCAATGGACATTTATTTAATAAAGTAAACTTACTCAAATCATAAGGTCGATTGAACATCGTTAAATCATTCGCATGGTTTTTCCAATCGTTTTCAGGAATTCTTTTCCACACATTCGGAGCTTCTTCATTATACGGATTGAACGTGTACAAATTAAAGCCGGAAACCAAATCATGGCATATAAACACGACTGAAAGAATGTTGAAATCCCAAATAATCTGCATCACTGAGCGAGCATTTTTGCAACTGTTGTGCGCGTGAATGTTTTGCACTATATAAAATCCATTAACATTCCACCAGATTGAGTGCTTGATTTTGTGGAATACAAGCTTGAGAACCGCTAGATTCACTTCTGCAATGACGAACTTCTGGACTGGATATGGAATAAAAAGTTCGGAGTCCGGATCGATTTTGTATATCTTGATCAGTCTTGTATAATTACAAATGCTTTCTCTCTTCTCAAGACCCATTATTTGTACGATCTTCCACGATTGCGACTGCAAATTAATCAGATTGGCACTCCAATTCCCAAACAATACTACGGGCTCTGTTTTCTCTGCGAAACAATGTTCGATGAGATTCATCTTTAAAGAAAGAAGTCGGGTCATTTAATAGATTCATATAGAGATTTATTCAAGTCGCGTATAATTTTAGTAACTTTACTACTTACCGAAATTAGCGGCACAACCTTGGAACGATTGCGAAAAATGCACTCTTCTAACTGATTTCCATGCACATCAGAAAACACACTGAATATCAACACAACGTTGAAAAGAATCATGCAAAAATTTCTGACACGTTCCATTATCCGTTATGGTAAAGCCGTTCTCAATACCTTGACTGCCCGAGAGAAACTACAGACAATTATTACGGAAACGCTAATCTCAAAGGTTACATTGAATTAATATTTGGGTATTTATCTCGCGTGACACGGCGAAAAATCGAGTTCACGGAGATTATATCACTCGCAAGCAATCACCTAATAAAACTAAGTGCAAATATCAGTGTATGAGAGTCAAGCAGGGGTAATACTGCGACATCATCGCGTCAAATTGAATTTTTATTATTATTATTATTTTTTTTTTATATATAAAAAGAAAACTAATAAGTACACAAAATTGAAAGATGAACAAATGTCCGGTACGTTGTAGTGATTCGAGCAGCGAGCCAAAAGTGCTCAATAAATCATGCAATCTCGGCTTCAGGAAGCAAAAAAAAAAAAAAAAACGACGCAACACCCTCGACTAGACCCGCGGCCACTTCACCCTCTGTCGCAGCAGTAGAGCGCAATCACAAAAGAAACGACAATTGTCATGCGACTCATCCTCTCACGCACTATTCCATATACCCAGCACACAGTCCCAGAAATCGTAGGTAGAGTCTATATCGGCCCAATCCCTTGTTAGCAAAACGTTAGGCTCCGGCTCGGCTTTATCCGAGCTGTAAAAGCGACACGCGACCCCTCTGCGTAGACGGTAAAAGAGATCGGGACGCGCGCCCGCTGTCCTGTCATAATACACCCTTAATGATCTATCGCACGAACGTGGCGCCGGCGTAATTCCCGGCACGCTTCTTCCTATGGCTCCTACGGCTCGCGCCCGCACGCCAGAATACGATTACGCGCATTGTTGTGCGCGTTGCGAGCTAATTTTTCTCATGACGTGTGTACTTACTTCGTCTACGTGGATGCAGGAGCAGCCACTCGAGCCGAAGATAACCGTACGCTGGATGTCAGCGGGATAATCCAGGGGACTATTAGGTATGAACAATGAGCGTTTTTCTACGAGACAGGGGCGAGAGCGGCACGTGGGAGAATCTCGCCGGTGCACATGTAAATCAGTGGCGAGGATTTGTAGAGGAGTGTTTATGTGATTTGTTATGATGTTTGAGCTGATAGAGGTTACGACGGGATTACTAGGCGATCCATTTGCGGATGATGCCGGTTTAATAATATTGTGGGAACCGAGGGCGAGAAAGGCGGAACTATCGACAGAGCGGGTTGATATGAAAAATTTACCAACTCTCTCGTACGACCAGATTTATTGGACAAACAAAGGGAACGACGACCCCTGATGAATATATGAGAAGAAGTTGAGTTAACGAGTCGGAAGAAACTCGTCAAGGCTCAATCAGCCTCGAAAATTGAAAAAAACTGCAGTAACACGGCTTATCTCTTTCTCGCGTCATGTTACCCGATCCAAAAACTTATAATTTCCTCCCGATAAGAGCTCTTCACGGGGGCCCATAATAATCCCACCCAGCCGTTCCTCGCTATAATAATCGCACTCGCATTATACTTCCAACTGCGAACTCTCTGCCCATTGCCCGCTTGACTTCAAGCCTCCAGCGATATTATAATTAAGTGTTCCTGACGTAATGACCGGCGTCACGTCAGGCAGGTGCCTCTCATATGCCGGCGTCACGCGAGCTTATTTACGCCAGAAGCTCGGCTCTCTCTTTCTCTTGTATCATCGGCATCAGAGTCGGTGTGCCTGTATAGAGGGAGCTACGCCGGGCCGGACTAAAAATCTAATCGTCCCGGCAGTATAGGACGCGTAACAGGATTTATTTGCGAAATTAGCCGGGGGTTCGGAATCGAGCGCTAACTTTTGCCGCCGGCTCTGCCCGGCGCCTATACCCGCGAAAATGGGCTTTGAGCTATAATTCCTGAAAAGCGCAGGCGTCGAATTGATCTTGTTTCACAAGATGATCCAAGAATCGCCTCTGTCATCGAGTTTTTATTAGCCGACCAATCCCTTCAATCAATCAACGCCAGATTGAAACGTCAAACGACTTTCGACCTGTCCATGAAACTCTCGAAACCGCACCGTGCTCGTCGGCATTGATACTCGCACTCGTGCAACTCACGCGATCGCACGGCGAATATCCCGATCGGCCGCCTCGTGGTCGGGCAAATTAGCGCGGGAGCTTCCTCGGCACGTCTCAGGGTGGAAGCCATAACCCCCCTGAAGGCAGTAGCCCTTAATACGATGATGAGCCCGGCGAGCTCGCTGCAGCTAGAGAGTCGAAGCCGCAACCGGAAATTGGCTGGTTGGTTATCAAAGTTTGCGGCTTGCGTGTCTGACGATTCGCGCTCGCTGTATATCTATACGCAGCCAGCTACAACTCCCCTGCGTCGTCGTGGATATCCATTAATACGCGAGTGAGAGCTCGCGGCTGAGCGCGGATAGGAAGAGAGTAGGTAAATATTAATTTGCCGCGGCGCGCAACCCGTCACGAGAGCCGGTTAAAGGCAGTCGCCGACTGTATAGACACACGCGCAAAGCGCCGCCGGTTTAATAGGGAGCAGCGGCCCCCACCATCGTCGGCGGGCTATAGAATATATAAAGCAGCTCTCTCTCTCTCTCTCTCTCTCCCTGCCCGACCCCGCAGCAGCCAGCCGCAAGTTTACACTAGCCTCCCGACGTTTCTGGAAAACAAATTTCAAACCCTTTCTGAAATTCAATTTGAGTGGGTAAATGTCAACTCTCGCGAGCGAGACCCGGGCCGCTCCTCCGAGCTCCATCGCACGGCCGGGGCGAGAGTGTACGTCGAGCCTTTATTTCTCGCGCGCAGAGAAGAAAATTTCGCCGACCACGGCGCAAATCGATGAAAATATAATAAAGAGCAATTTGAATACTCCGGAGCGGCGTTTCAATCGGAGAACAAGAAAGTTTCTTTGAACTTGTCGTCGATTCATATGCAGCGCCTCGTGGAGCGAGCGAGTCGACTCTCTAGATTTCCAATAAAAGCCTTCTTCCAATCCACTTTCATCAGCGCGGAATGATTATTCTCGTCAGAGCTCGCGCCACCGGCTGGCTATATAAAGTAATATCAATTCAAAGTGCAGGATCGAGCTGGTGCGCGCGCGCGACCCAGCCAGTTGAATAATAAACGACGCTGTTAGTTGAAACAATTAATTAATAATTCATGATAGAAGCGCGGCGGCGGCGGCGGCAGCGGCAGCGGCGCAGGTAGGCGGAGTCAGCTGCAGGCTGCTGGAAAGAGTAGAGCAAAGACAGCCTCGCTCTCCCGCTTCCCCGGCATCAGCAGCGGCAGCAGCGAAGGCTGTAATTTGCGTTACGACCGATGTTCAACTCTATCTCTCCCTGAATATAATTTACTTGAACAAACTGAAATCCCCCCGCCCGTTTTGCATCCGTCGCCGTGTCCCCGCTCATTTCGCGGCAGCCACTCCGTCCCACTTCTATTTACCTGTCGCCGCGTCGCTCTTTGTCCGTGGCGTGTATGTGAACGAGGGAGAAGCGAACCTCGCAGCCTTTGCGAATACTTTATGGGACGAAAATGCATCAGCCGTGTTTACCCGAGACGACTCGCCATTAATTTTCCCGAAAGATCGCGATTCGCTAGCGAGCTAAGATTCCAATTTTCAGAAAGATCCCGCTTGGAAAAATAACCCCGCTCAGGAGCCACTTATAAAAAGTTCCGAGGGCGGAAAAAGCGTGTCTCTCCGCTCCTCGAGCGCTCTCATTTCGAACAATATCCGGAGAGATTCTGGTTTCATTTTGTAGATAAGGCGCCGGGCGCTTCGCCATATAGTCTCTCTCGGCGAAGACTGGAGAGGCGAGAAAAACCGGAGGGATGATGGCTGCCGGAGCCACGGCGCTGCGAGCAATCAGTATGGCCTGGACGACTCGAAGGAGGAGAAGAAGAATAAGAGGGACGTCGCGTTCATAAATCTCGGCAGATTACTAAATCCCAGGTTTGATGGAGCCTCCGCTGCTGTGTGTGCGACTGTGCGACTGTGCGACTCTGCGCGCACACGTGTATATCGCGTTAGCTCATCGAAAGCCCGAGCGCTGATAACATTATCATAAAACGGCAATATCGCGTCGGTGCGGGGGATATTGCAGCAGCAGCAGCAGCAGCAGCGAACCGGTCGATGGCGCCTCGCTCTGTATACACGCCGTGTACGTATACGTATATCTACCATACGGTATAACGCCAGCGTGAATGGGGTGGTATAAGCGACTGATGTATACCGGCCATAGATATCCCCGCTGCGCGCTAGTATACAGACGCGCACGCACACCCGCGTAAACGCGCACACAGAGAGCCCAGGCAGCTTTCATATGCTAATGCGGACCGAGAGCTACACCGGCTATATCCATCTCTACACGCAGCGCGCAAAGTACGTGTACGCGAGAGTACGCAAAGTGACTTTGAGAATACGCCGACGGCGAGGATTTCCCGACCAAGTCCCGCTGCACTATCCTCTCTCGCCTTTTTCCGCTGTCCCAAAGCCCTTTCTCTCTATATCCATATACGCCGCGCGGACTTTTGAGAAAGGCGCTCTGAAAAATGTCTCGCCCGCGGGGACGCTCCTGGCCAGACAATGCATCGAAAGTCCATTTGAGCTTCTTCAATTCAGCTTCTGGCATCAGAAATTCACAGGGGCCTGAAAGTCGGATATCACGCCGGCACGGCAGCTAAGAACAATATCTGATTACGAAATTCATCGCAGCCTCCATCTCGGCAGCGCACGGCAATGTCTAATATGGTAGAAGGAGGCCTAGATGATGAGACTCCAGAGCCCCGCCTCAGTTCAGTTCGGCTCAGGTATTAGATTATGAATATTCATGGCGGCGTGTCTGCGCGCGGTGCTTCATTACACCCTCCGTCTTCCTTCATCATCCTCCCCCGTCTCCGGGAGAGCGCGAGCTGCTCTGTCTCAGTTAACCGAGTGTCACACTGCTTCCGTCTCCGGCGCTCTACTCTTTCTCCCGCGCCCCGCCGCCGCCGCCGCCGCCGAGCTTCAATCAATATGCAACACGGCGTCGAGCTCTGCTTATCTTCCGCGTGCGCGGCAGCTAGAGATCGTCGCCGTAGTCTGCACGGAGGAGCGAGAGGCCATTCCTGACACCCTAGATGCGAGTGCGCGGGAGGGAGAGGCAATGCGACGCCTCGGCATGAGTTGCCACTGCGACGACCCCCGGGGCTCCGCGCCTGATAAAACAGTCGCCGGGTATAAGCTTAAGTAATGACGCCGGCACGTGTGTCGCGCCCTGTGTATTATATGCCTCGATGCTGTTTACTCTTCCAGATTTACACAATCGTCGTGAACAAGTGTCCATCTCTCATATTCGCGCATCGGCCCATTAATCTTCGACCCCTCGCCCTCGAGAGCTCTGACTAATTTCCATAATTTCCCGCCAAAACAGTCCGTCATAGTAGAGCTCATTCACCGGCTAATATCCTCGTCCCTCGCGTCAGCAAATCATCGAACATTTGGTCTGGAGCCACTCCCATCATCAGCAGCAGCAGCAGCGCAAAAAATCCCGACGGCATCGTCCTCGTCGATCTCTGCCTCGGCATTTCCGTCGCCTCGTCGCAGCGGCGATCCCCCGACGCACGAAGCGCATTAGACGGTATGTATGACGAGGACGATGACGGGGTGAGATTTCGGCGGCCTCGACACACCCTCCAGCGCACTATGGAATTAATAAAGCGCCACGGAACAAGTGAACAACGAGCTGCCGTATACGGAAGAAGGACCAGCGGCAATCTGGCAGCGCGAGGCTGCACAATGGACGCCCCGCGGCGAGCTGTACCCGGCATGATTTGATTAGCCTCAGATTGACCCCATATCTAGCAGCAGCAGCAGGCGCCTAATCACTCACGCGCTCCGTCCCCACGCACCTCCGCACCATTAGTCTTGCGAGCGCGAGCACTTTATGCCAGGAAATTTGCAATCTTTCCATTTAATAAATTGACGCCCGGCTCGGCTCGACTCGGCTCGGCGCCTCTCTCAGCATCCCTCCGCGCGCTCTGCACCGCTTCTCCCCGGCTCTATACAATTTGAATACATTAGGGAGGTCGGGGGAGCGGGAGCATGTTGAGCGATAATATGAAATCAGGTGTATAACAAATTTTTTCCGGACTCGAATATATTTACATTTTTTACAGACTCCACGCGGGGTGGATCGATGAGTGCCTTTTATCGACGCAGATAATGGAATTCAAGATTAGATCCTTTTTGCCGCGTTTTAAAAAGTTTGAAAAACTGAAAGATTGCATAGCCGTGTACTTGCGTGGCCAACTCCAAGCTACCCCACTGTCGTCCCCGGCATTCTCCTTCCACTCGCATTGTCATGTTAATAGCCGTGGCACAGTTGATATTATTGCCGAGCATTCACGCATACGCGCACCCGAACCAGTCGCCCAAGTCATATACACTCGAGCATGTATTGTGTAGGGTGAGAGAGACCAGTCGCGCGGGCTGAGGCAGGCATGCATGCGGACGAAAGTCACGGGGTTAATTTCGAGACAACGCGAATAAATGTAGTTAATATTGGATATATGAGGGGGAAGAATATAACGTATACGCTCGGGGGACCGGACGCGAGCGCGAGGGACAGATGCGCGAGGGCGAGTCGCTTATTAGCCGAGCTGCTCTGCCGAGACTTTACGAGATTCCGGCCATTAGGGCTGCACGAACTGGACCTTCCGTGTACTGCTGCGACGTGTGGAAGAATGCCCTGGCTATGTGCTCGATTAGATGATTTGCGGGGAGAATATGAGGGTTTCCGCGGTATGGATGTCGACGCAAATCATGTTACTCGTCAAAATAATAAAATAGGTTTACACATTTGAAGCTTACCACTTTTTGTTCTTGAACAGCTGTTTCTCGTTATTCTCGCACGCGCACCTTTAATCTTTTAACTTTGGGCAATTGTTCACGCTTTCGAAACTCAACAAAACGTAGCTCATTTGCTCGGCTCGGCTGTACCTGCAACAGAAAATAAAAAAAAAATTAAAAATATATATACAGGGACGCTCGCAGCAGAAAACGATGAAACAAAACAATTGGAAATGATGTTGAGCAGAGGTTCGAACAACCCAAGAAATAAAGACGCGTATTAGCAAATTAGTAGGAGAGCGAGACGCAGTTAAGAGTCAGACTCCCTCGCTGTTCGCTGTCTCCCAACTAGCGGCGGAATGTGGGTGCCGGGTATTATTCGATTAGACGTCGGGCTCAGGAGAGAGGAAAAACGAAGGAAGACACGGAGAAGCAGAAGAAAACTCAACCTCATGAACCTTCATTATGTTACCTTGGCGGCCGTTCGGTCGTGCGCCGGCGTTAACGCTCCCCCTCTCCCTCTCGCGGTAACTGACCTAACGGCTGTTCCTTCGCTAAATTAAAGGAGTTAAATGGACGTAAGATGACCGTTGCTCGGCTCGCCCTGGGGTCGCCGGGACGACCGTGATTATATCAAAAGTTTGCGAATTATTTTCGTATCGACGAGATATTCGACGTACAATTTTCGCACAGCCATCGCGGGGCGATTCGCAAAAAGCCCGCGTCCCAGAAAAATACCGAAGGTCGAAGAGGCCGGGGTAATTGAGGCGTCCGAATTGCAGTGTCAGATGCGGATCTTTATACGGTAAAACAGCCGCGCTTACTCGTGAGAGGTGGTGGCGGCGGCAGCAGCAGCAGCGCAGGAGGCAGCGAGAGCACAAAGGCAATTACACTGTATTGGGTTAATTGCCTCCCCTCTCGGCCTCTTCCAGAATCCCGGCAGCGGAGGCGCGCCCCGACCCCTCCGGAGTTGCCCCTTTCTGCTCTCTCCTTACTCCTCTCCCTCTCGCTCTCGCTCCGCGCGGATGATATTGTATTCCTTTTTACGAGCATTAAATTTCAAAATTGTTCCGAGCTCCCGCAGCCCGGGCAAAAATCTCTCCTCTCGGCCGCTCCTCCTCGTAAATTACGCTTTCAAGAAGGCGAAAATATATACGGCGCTTTCGAAAACACGGGGGCCGAGGTAAAAGCAAATAAGAAATACGGGCCACACTCACGCCGGAGCGGAACGCGCGGAGAATTTATTTATGGCTCCGTGCTTTTATGGCGCCCGCTGAAATATCTCCTTTATTTCGCGCCGCGCTCCGATCGCTATAATACGCGGCTATTAATTACGCGCGGCTCTCCTGCAGTGATACAGCATCGAGTGCAGTCGGACAAAGTCTCCTTAAAAAGCATCGCCGACGCCAGGGGCCATAGGAATTCCAGCTGGTCAAGTACGGCCAGCCCAGCGGATGATTTGTCGACCGAGCGTGCAGCGGCGGGGACGGGGCGCTCGCGCCTGCGCGCAACCCCTTTTTCTCGGTCTCGCAGCCGCCCCCGTGTATTGACGCGGCGCGCAGCCGCTGGTCAGCGCGGAAGCTGCCCTCGCGCGCTGACCAGACGAACCTCGCGCGTACGTGTGAGTACGTGTGCCCGCGCGTCTCAGGGAATGCGCCTATGATGCCTGCCTGCCTGCCTGCCTTCCTTCCTTCCTTCCTTCCTCGGCTTCCCCTCGCATCGACCCTCGCGGATAACGTGTGGCCGAGAGAAATAGAGCTCTATTCTGAAATTCCACGGCTCGGACGTTCGTCAGTGGAAATTGGAGAATTTCCGAACTAGCCCCTGCGGTCCGGCTATATCGCTGCGGATCGAGTGACGCTGCGAACATCGCGATTTGAATTCCGGCGTTTCCAGCGATGAACATAAATTCGTCGGCCGAGCGAAAATGAGGCAAGGAAAGAAGCGACTCGAGCATCATCTCGACCCGAGTGCGCCACTCCACTGTAGCCTTGGGCTGGCCGTGACAAGTGTGCGAGGCGACCATCCAATAACCCGCACCGGCCACTAGCCTCCACCCGGCCGACCAACCCTCTCGCTTTCTCCTTCTTCCAGTCTCGCCCTTCTTTGTTCGGCTTCTCCTTGGCCGCATCCCGGGCAGCTCGCTCGCGCTTCCTTCCTCCGCCTGCATCTCGGCGAACCGAGTTATTGAGGAGGGCCACGCCGAGCCGAGACTCGAGAGTGTCTTTCTTTTTCCCCGCGCAGTTTTGCTTTTCGTTTTAGCTTCGAGGGCGCTCGAGAGAGGGCCGAACGGCTTATTGCTTCATAAGATGGGCTTTCACGGCTCTTTCCCCGCTCGGAACGGATATATACAGAAAGAGGTATATCCAGGCGAATCAGCGTAAAAGATCGTTAATCCCGAGTAAGACTAGTCGATCCGTGAGCGCAGTCAGTCTCGGCGCGACGGGCGAATTATATACTCCACATTGTTTCTCGAGTGATTGCTTAGATCTTGGAAGCCGGAGAGTAGCGAGCGAGAGAGTGCAGACTCAGTTGCCGAGCTCGCGCGAGTGTTTTGCAGCTCGTAAATTAGATTAGTTCCGAAGTTTACGGACTCGGCCGAGAAGGTGTGTGTAAGGTTGCCGCCGCTGCATGCGCGACAGCCGGGCATTAAGAAAAGGGATCGGGCTGACGAATTGAGAACGTGCGAGCGAGCAGTAATGATCCTGGTGCTCTACTGGAATTGGAACAACGCCTCGGAGTATATCGGCGCGTTTATTTCTCCTCGCGTCACGAGTCAAACGGTCATACCCGCCCCGGCAGCAATGTTCCCAAAACAAATTAACCGTCCGAACGACTCGACTCCCGTGTCTCTCGACACAAGAGAAACCCGATCCATCAAAACATCGAGGGCGGCTCGGACTCTCGAACTCGGTCAGTCGCCGTCGGGGCTTATCTGGCCGGAAAAATCATCGGCCGCACTCGTACACCTGCAACCCGTGTCCAATGCGTGCCGCCCGCCACCCCTGCGCGCGCGAGCGCTGACCAGCATCGGCAGTGGAACATACGTATACACACGGCCGAGAGCGCTCGGTCCAGCGGCACCGCAGCAGCTGCTGCTGCTGCTGCTACTGCCACGGGGATGGCCGCCGCCGATCGGCAGACAGAGACACACGTACACGCGTACACAGCGGCGGGAGAGGGGGGCAGCGGCGAGGCGTTGATCAATACGCGAAGATAGAATCCGATGCTGCCGCTTCTCCCCTTCGTCCCTCTCTACGTGTCTTTCCGCTCCCACTCGGCCAGCGCGTATAACTGTCTTCGAGGCTGCCCCTACGACGCGTGTGGCCGGAGGGAAGGGACTGCCCGGTCCGGCCGAGGGTATCGCGAGGCTCAATCGACTGATTTGTCACCCACGCGTCATCTTCTTCTCTCGATGAAAATTGAAAAGGCAGCAGAGCAAAAAAGAGCGAAAAGGCGAGAGCAATTAATTCCGGGAAGGCCATCAAAGCCCCGACAAAGCGAGTGCCACCCTCTGAAAATGAAATGAAAGATGTGCGCGCCAACACACGACTGCTCCTCCTCATCCTCCTCTCGGAGCGCCGCCGCTGATGGGGTAAGCGTCCGACGGGCGCAATACTCTTTGTTATAAGCGCGTCGCGCCAAGCATCCGCGCTAGCTGCTACGTTCAAAGCGCGTCAAACGCATTATTTCCGCAGTAGTGATTCGCGGATGGAATTAAACGCTGAATGGCACGCGGCGACCGACGAGGGAGAGTTAACACACGTTGAGTTTTCAAGTGGGGCGCGCTTTCTCTCTGCAGCCGGACGTTCGCGGAAAACGGCCGCCGAGCCGTGTGGAAAAGCGAAACCCGAGGGTGGAGGGGAAAAAAGGGGTTGCCTCTCGAAAGCGAAAGTGTGGAAATCGGAGACGCAGCCACTTTTTCGAAATAAAATGATCATCGGCGACGTCTTGCAGCGGAATGCAGCGTGCAGTAAAATAGAGCAAGGGAAGCGGAGGGAATATGAAACAGCGGCGAAGGATATACGAACGCGGGCGGAAACAAAAGGTGGAGAGAGAAGAGCGGAAGCAAAGCGGCGAACGAGGAGCAGCGAGAGGGAGTGCAATAACGGGGTTCGCGTCGTGAAAGGAAAGTTAAATCCCTTTACAGTTTATGTGACAAGCACGGTCGCTTGCAAGTTAGCCGGTTTAGGGTCATAAACCCTCTTTCCCCCGCGCCGGCGGCGGAAGCGGCACCGCACACACTCGCGCACACAGCTGGACACGCAGCTCGCGAGTCGCCCGGGCAGCACACATTTATAACTGACGTAACGTAACGCGAGGACCGTTTAGCTAAATAATTAAAAGATACGAGCGAGCGCCGGCCCTACGTCCTCGTCTTCAACTGCTGGCGTAATTTCGTGCCGCTGCCGGCCCTTCCCGCCCCCCCCCCTCTCTCCTACTCACGAGGACGGCTCTCCCGGCTCGTTGGTTTCGCCGCCGTCGTCGTCGCGTTCTTTGCCGCGCGCTTGTTAAGACGCTCGCCGACTCCGGATGATGAAGGGCTTGCTTTTTTCGAGCGACACCTTTAAATTCCGAGCTCGCGCGAGGGTTTGCGTTTTTTCTGCGACCATTCGGGATGACCCTGCGTCAGCCGCGTTCTTCATTATCTCCGTGTTAATTTGGGGATCGAATCGGCTATTCGCACGAAACTACCTATATTAGCCGCGTTCGCTCTCGGCCGTCCAGTGTACAGCGCGCGCACAGCCCTAATACACGTACATCGGTTTCGTTGCACGATATGCTGCAGCGGTGGCGACAGCTCGGCAATCAATATGGGCCTCAACGCAAACACGGCGCCACCGTTGTACTAACATCAAATAGGCGGATAGAGACCGCCGCGCTGCACCCGCTCTCTCTCTCTCTCTCTCTCTCTCTTTTGTCTCTGTATCTCTGGTGCACTGCGGCGGTGCAGCCTCTGCCCTCTCGGGCTTGCTCGCTGTCCATCGGTCAAACTAGTTTGGCGCGTATCTTGCGCGCTCCTTTCGATTCGCCGATGCACGCACACGACGTAATTCAAAATTCAATTCATCAACCGCTAGCGATCGAAATCCGAGTCGAGGGTCAAAGCTCCAGACTGACCACGACGCAACAATAAGACACCGTAGCTGCGAAAAAAAAAACACATTACTCAGCCGAGGATCAGCCGGAGGTGGGCTTTCGATCTTGTCAAGATGATGGATTCTCATTGTTTGAAACGCTACTGTGCACGACGCCCTGGATGAAAAGAGCGAGTCTCGCATTGTGCTATTACCACTGTGTTCGCGCGCGCGCGTGTGTGTCTCTCCAATCTCGCAATGAATTGCGCCCGAGCGCGAGTTTTCAGCGCAGAGTGCGGGCACGCGTCACTTTTCATTTTGCCGGAGTCTTTGAAATTACTCGAGGGCTTCTTTTTTGTCGACGAGAGAGTCTCGCAGATGGATCGAGAGATATTTATTTCTCCGCACGCTGCTTTGATGCATTTTCTGGACGAAGTTTCGAATTTGTCGTGGATCCGACGTTTTTCTACAGCTCGAGCTCAGACACTCGCGAAAATCGACGGTCGAGCGAGGAAAAAACAAAGGACCGTCTTGTCTCTCATCCCTCTTTTTTCACCCTGTGTTCCCGCTCATCTGGAGCAAATTAAGGGCTGCCACTGGCGCTTAAAAAAGAGGAAGTTTCCGTGCGCATAGAGCGCCGGGGGAGTAATGCATAATTCGCGGCGACGCGCGACAACGGAGCGCGAGAAATAAATTATGCGGGATCACAAAGAAGAAGCGTCGCAGTCGAAAGAACTCATCACCGCTCTCTCCTTCTCTTTCTCAGTCCGTCTTGAGAAGCGAGAAATTTTTTACTCTCGGGGGTCCTTCCTTCCTCGTTTTTAATCCGAGGACACTGGTAGCACGATTACTCCCTCTTACCTTACCGGGCGGAAGAGTGCGAATTCTATCGTAATAGGTTTCATCTAAGTAGTGAACGACTGCTGAAACAGGTGCAATCTTCCACTAATACACTTTATACACTTTATACGTATACGACATTCGGAAAAGGCACGGTCCAGCGAGTTTGCAATCATCGACTTCGATACGCGGAAACATCTTCCTCCTTGGTAAGATTTCCCCAAAGTAAACATCCTTCGCCCAGGCGACTTCTGTCCAGCGGCACTTCTCTCCACTCAATTCGCTCGCCAGTCCTCCTCCCCCAAGAATTTGCTTTTCGCATACGTGTACAGTGTACACGGGGCGCAGGGCCGCGAGCCAAACCCAAGTCCGTCCGGTCTTTTTCCTGCGCTAGCGCCGTTTGAGAAGGAGCCCTCTCGATCTTTTTGCTCGCGCAGAGCCGCTGCACGGTCAGTTCGCGCTGCGAGCAGTCGAGAAGAGATGCTTTTCTCTCTCTCTCTCTCTCTCTCTCTTTCTCCGGGCGCTTTGTAAAACTGTTTGATCATGCACGAGCGCCCGGATTCCTCGATGGTATTGCGCAGGCTGCTCCCGGGGAATCGACTATCCCGACTGTGTACTCCTTTGCACGAATGAAGTGATATCGCTCAGTCGTGTCTTGGTTGCAGCGAGAATTGCTTTTTTGCAATCCAGTTGTATTCTCGGCAGTTTGTTTTCGGTTGTGCTGATGCTGCTGCTTGTGAATAAGTCAGCGCGACTGAATAATGCAAATTAATTAATTACAGCCTGCAAAAGCAGTACGACACTTTTTCAAATAATTACCGGTTCGTCCAAATGTTGCCAGATCGAGTTAATGTTTTATCGGGCGACGAAAAAAAAAATTAAATGACTGACACACATTGGAGAGAATTGGCGTTGCAAATAACGATTCAATAATTGAAAACAAAATAAATTGCCGCGACGGCTGGTGGCCGTTCAATTACCAAAAATTAGCTTATTTCAGCGCAAAAAAAAAGTCGAACTCTCTCGACTCATAAATATTTTTAGAATCTCCAGCGCGAATAATGAATAGCGGGAGTACATTTTTCAAAGGTATTAAGCCCCGGCGTGTTCGCTCATGATAATCCCCCCTAATTTGCATAACAATACAAAGTGGCTGAAAAAAAGAAGAAGAAGAAGAAGAACAAGAAGGGCCGAGGGCAATTCCGAGTGAGCGGAGCGGGAGGCCGGCGCGTTTTCCTCCCCCCCCCCCCTTAATTCATAAAAATACTCGACGACCTCCCACCCCCGCCGGCGAGCAAAAACAGCAGCTTCGACCCTCGTCGATTTCCATCCCGACGCTCGGAGAGCCGCTTCTTCTCCTTCTTCTTTCGCTCCGGCGTCTGACTTCCCGACACGGCTAATTCGACAGGATTCTAAATAAGCAAGTCATCCTCTCGATTATTTTCACGATTAATTACCCGATTCGGCCAATAATAGTCGAAAAACACTTCGATTATCCGCGCGCGGAGCGAAAACACATCTCTCGGCTCAATCATCAATCTTCAATGCGAGAATGAGAAAAAGCGGCTTACTTTCGATTTAACTTTATTAACTGCTCTGTAAGATTTATGGAGAAGAATCACGCGCCGACAGTGAGTGCATATTTTAGCCGGCTGCATTATGGATCGACTACGAGTGTCTCTGATCGATTCTCGGGGTCGAAGCGTTTATTCGCAGCAAAAAACGAAAACATTCGCTTGATTAAAGCTGCGTAAACCAACTCGCAGCAGCGCGGCAATGAAGACAACTCTTCCGCGGCAAGGAGCGGAGAGAAACGGATCCGCGGAAGATGTTAATGAGACCGGAGGGTTGGCATTCCTGGCGGCCTCGCCAAGACTCCCAAAGATTCCTTCGCTTCCTTACTTCCTTCCTTCCGCGGCGAAGCGCAGTGACGTCACGATTCCACCTCGAGCTAAGCCTTTCTTCAAAATCTCGACAGCGCGCGCGTACGCAACGCACGCGCTGCGCCAGCTACCCTAATATTCCGCGGCCGTAGCCAAGTATTTCGACAATTTTATCGGGTAATTTGCTTCGTACTCCCCGAGGCGAAAGCTGTGGCTGCGGTTTTCGATTTCTCGAAAAACGCATAAATCCTGCCACAGCTACGGCAAAACAATACACCCCCGCCATTGGAGCACTCCCTCGCGGACCACGGAGCCGGGCAAAACACACGGGGGCATAAAAATGGCGCGTTGCGCAACATACTCGACCCCTCGTCTCTCTGGAAATATTATCGGGGTGGAGCCCTGGATATTACGAGGGGGCGAGGGCGTCGAGATATAATACGCATAACCTAGGAGACGTCACGTGGGGGGTCACGTTCACGTCAGGAGAGAAGAGCTGCGGGGTTGGACCGACGCGTGGACCGACAGCCAATCGGCGCCGAGTTGCTGTCCTCCGCGTTTTCATAACTCGAGCGCGCGCGGGGTTGTAGTTTCATAACGCGAGGGAGGGACTTGAGAGCTACCGACCGTTCACCATTTTTTCGAGACAACTTTTATGACGCGAAAAGAACCATCTCGCGGACAAACTGCGCAGCCTACGTTTTTACTTTCTGCCGTGCGGCGCCGGCAGTTTTTTACGAGCGGTTGTACGGGCCATTCGGAAGCTTTTATATCTTGAACAGGAACTTTTAACTTCTGACCTTTTACACTCCAGTATAAAACTTGCGAAAAATAATAGCCTTTCCCGCCAGCGCCGTGTGGGCGAAGGCTCGGCTCCTCGATGAACCGGAAGAGCGATCCCTCACCCGCCGCCCGAGCCAGACTCGGTAGCCGCTTATAATTTTCCTCAGCGAATCATCCGTCGCGGCGAGATTGCGGCCGTCAAGTGCAACAACCCGACAATCGAAAAAGCAGCAGAGGCGGCGGCGGCAGCGGGAAGCAAGAAGAGGGAGAAAGATGTTTGTGGCAAAGTCGTTGCGGCGAGGACGGGCGGCTGTCAGGAGCACGCGGGCCCCGTTACTTCTGCTCCGGCAAGTTTCCTCGGCTCCTGCCTGGGATGATCTTCCTGTCCGACTGTCTGTTTGCCACGCGAGAGCGGCCTCTAATGCTTTGGCAAACGCGGATTTCATTTTACGGAGCCTGCCTCGCTCTCTGCTGCTTTTTCCCCGCCATTTCTCTTCTTCCTCTTCGTCTCCTCGCTCGCACCGAGGCAGCTCGTCTTATTTCGTTAAACGCTAGAATCCCCTCCCGCGCCTTCAAGTTTTCTGCTTTCTTGCTTTTAATTTTTCTTTTTTCCACCTTCAGTAGAATCGCCCGAATATAGTCAGACGCGCAGGTTTTGAGGGGGACAGAAATACGCATCGGACCTAAGACGAATAAACGGTAAGTAGGTCAATAATCCACGACGAGACAGCGGGAGAGAACGGGGCGCTCCCCCGCTCGTGATTTGAATAAAAACAACCCAGCTTCGAAAAGTTGCGAGGACAAAACTCGCGCAACTTATATAAAACTACGTCCCGGCGACATCGCGCAAGCAAACTTTCCAAATCTCGCCCCCAAGCAGAGCGCCAGCAGACAAAAAAGAATCACCGACGATTCGTCCCCGACGAGCTGCGCTGGGGTAGGAAAAATCACTGCTTCGTCGTCGACATCGATAAAACCGAGAGAGAGAAAGAAAAAAAAAACGACGACGACGACGCAGGCATCAAAAAGCCGCGCGCCTCGAATGAAAAATACAAGTTTGCCGAGGTGTACACGTGGCTGGGGGGAAAGGCCTCCCACGCGCAACTTCACGCCAGTTTACCCGCTATGCGCGGCATATCAATTTATACGGAGACGTCGAGCGGGGAGAAAATCAAATAAAGGAGCGTTTACGCCGCGGGCTTTTGTTTTATATATATATTTATACCGTTTTTGCGCGACGCGTCGCCCGCTGATTTATTCGCGACGACGAAGAAGGGGTGCACGTATCGTGTACACAGAGGGGGCATGGAAAAGGCGAAAGCAGGAATCAAACTGCAATTGCCATTTTTATTTCCACTTTTCCACGTGGCCCTCGCGTCATTTCCATACAACGCGCACGAGTTCACCCCCGTCGTCTAGTTTCGACCTTTTTCGCTTTTTCAGCGGTTTCTCCCGCTCCCTCTCCCCGAGCGCTCAATTTTAATTCACATAAAGTAGAAATCGCGCGAGGCCCCCCAGCCCTTGCGTAGGTATACAGGTTATAAGCGAGAGCGAGCTGAGGCTGCGCAAAATAGAAGAGACGCGAGCCGCTGCGTTTTTTTCTCCCTCTCTCGTTTGTTCCGCGGAATTTATGATGCGCGCGGCGCGAGCGAGTCCGCGCGCTCGGCTCGATGAATGGCTAATTAAGCGCGCTAAATTATTCAGCTTTCAATTTTCCCTCGTTCGATTTCCGCTCGCTTTTTTTCGCCGCTCATCCGGCCCTCTGTTTGTTTTGCCGCGCTGCTCCCCTTTTTTCCGCGCAGCGGCACTGTCGATACGTCAAATTACGATGGATATCGGTCGCTCCTGGAACATTCATTTCGTTTGTCGCTCGACAATATCGGAGGGAGGGAGAGCGAGAGAGAGAGAGAGAGAGAGGGAGAGACGGTGGACTGGCTTTTTTGTTATTTTTAAATTTTGCCTGCGTGTTTTATAGATGAGCCTTTGTTAAGGGAGCATCGCGGCCGCGGCTGACGAGAGGCTTTGATAATTCACGCGAGCCGCGCGCCGCGAATTAAATTCGCTTGAAGAATGCAATTTGGAGGGGCTATATTTTTAGAAGGCAAAAATGGAATTTTTTTTCTAATTAAACTTTCCGCCGTGCTTTGTGCAACCCTGGAGATATACGCTTTTAGAAGTTGACTTTTAATTTACTGCGCTCCGGCAAACAAGAATTTTTCATTAAGCTTCGTCAACTCGAAACTTTATATCCAAACAACAATGGAAGCGCGTACGCGCAAGTAGTGCGAGCCGGGTTCGGGTAAGACTCGGCGCCGATCCATCCGAACCAATCAAACAAAATATTCCAGCCATTCCAACAAAAACCATAAACCCGATCCCCGGTAAAGCTCACGGCGACGCGGAGCTTTATCCCCCTATATATAGATGGATATACGATTCGGTGGCGCGCTGCACGATCGCGCTCTAACTTATACCGCGCATCAAAAGATAAAGGCGCCCACGCTCGCGAGACGTCGAATAACTGCCCCCCTTAAATAATAGCGTTTTATACTCCCGGAAGCAGAGATCGAGCGAGGCAATCAACATAAAGAACTTATAAATCTCGGCGCTGTCGATACGAGATTCTCCGGCGTTCTCGCGAATATTTCGATATAAATAAATCGGCGTCGAAAGACGAAGGGTCGCGCGGGAGAGAGAGAGAACGAGCGAGCGCGATACTACTCCCCCGCGACACTCGACCGCGCTGTGCTGCTGCGCACAGGCGCGCACCCACACACACACACACACACAGAGAGCTTTCTCGCGCTCGCTCGTGTACGCTTACATACACATAAGCTGCAGCACAACGCACCTTAATGTCGCATAAATCTCCGACTGGAAAATTACAGCAATGCCAGATAGAGGAGGAGCGGGGGAGGGAGGGGAAGAAGGAGAGGATGGAGCTTCGAGATATCGGTTTGGAGGGGCGGGTATATATTTCCTCCGCAGCCGCGCAGCGGCAGTGCAGCCCTCTCTCTCTCTCTCTCTCCTCACTCGGGCTGCGGAGCCGAGAGCGAGAGCAGGATTTTCCGGGCGGCAGCAACAGTGGCGGTGCGGCAGCTTTCCCCACTTCAGAAGAAAAGCACTTTCATAAATCTGCCAGCAGATATATGTGCGCACAATTTCCGAGATCCGGCCATTAAAGAGCCGTGCTAGCTGCCTCTCTCTCTCTCGCTCTCGCTCACGCTCTTGTCGCGCCGCGCTCCGCAGCTCGCTTCGTCTCCGTCCATCGGCGAGTTTCTTTATCTATCCATCTTCCCTGCCTCCGCTCTTCGCTGTAGCGCCGGCTAGAGGAGTTTGCTCGAAGCGCGCACACAGATTTCCAGCGTTATTTCTTATAAAGATATTTATTTTGCAAAATCATAAAAGACCTTCGCAACGCGCAGGAGAGAGAGAGAGGTCGCATCCGAGCAAAGTGGGTAAATTGCCAGCCGCCTCCCCATCCGGAATAATAAACGCCTCCCCCGCAGCTCCTCGTTCCCCCTCCCGGCTGCGCCTTTATTCTCGCAACCCTCTCCTTCCAGCGGCTCTCGCGGGCGCGAAAACTCGCAAGCGAGAGATAATGCGAGGCCCACGAATCTTTCTCCCTCCGCGCTTCTCCTCCGACTCAGGCGTGCCGTATATCCCGCGTCATTCTCCCCTCCAGCCGGCGCCGACGCCGCTGTAAACAGTTTACTTTAAAACCGAGCCCCCGTACCTGTGTATTTTCAGATAGGGCTGAGTTATGCCTCCCAACCGGCGTTTTTAAAAGATTTATCCGCTTTAATACCGGCGCGAGATTTCCCTGCGCTGCTGCTGCGGAGAAAGTGCGAAACGGGTTGCCAGCGAGATAGCGAGAAGGCGAAGAAGAAGCGAAACGACTGGAATAAACGCGCGTCGGGCCGAATTAGCGCGGTAAATACTTCGAGATGCGCAATCGAACGCGGCGCCCTCGAAATTCGGAGAATAACGAGCGTTCATCGCGTAAAAAATGAGCGGGCCGCGACGCGACGCGAGGGTGACTAATGAAGAAGCCAAACAAAGAGAAGGAAAGAGCGACTCGAGGGATAAATAATATGTCCAAGTCAATGGCGAGGAGGGTAATTAATTCGTATAATATGCCGCAGTTAAGCCGGCTATCCGTAACGCGCTACGCGACCCTACTGCCAGGCCGTTCTCCCTCTTCGCCCTCAACCGTCGTCCTTGTTCGCCTTTTCAAGCAAGCTTTTAATACCGCCGCTTTAGCTGAATTATCAGTCTTGATAATACCATTTTCTCCGATTTATTCATCCTTCTTCTTCTTCTTCTTCTTCTTCGTCTTCTTCTTTTTTTATCAGCTCTCCCACGTCGTAAAGTACGGCTAATCCTCGTAACTGCCTCGCCAGCCTTGAGCGCACCTATTTTCGGTTGAAAAGTTTTCAGCGGCAAAAATAGCCAATACCATTAGCGCCGCCGATCGTCCATTACCCCGGCCAATAAGCGTCCCCAACCAGCATCTTCGGCGCAGTAACAATCAAATTCCAGCCAGTAGACAGAGTGAGAGTCCCTAGGCCCGGTCCAGCCGCGGGAAAGAAAAGTTTTCGCGATCCGGAAAGAAGGAGGTCCTCCGTCTCCCGAGGTGAAACAAAGAGGAAGCGAAAAGAATAAGGGTCGAGATGAAAGAGAAAAAGTCCCCTCCCGCGAGCGGCGCGCAATGGTCAGCGCGGTGTGTACAGCCGCGCGTATATCTATACAGTCTGCGGCAGTCTACACAGCCCAGACAAAGGGAACTCGCGTGCGTGCGCCAGTGCTTCGTCTTCGCCAACGGGGGTAGCAAGAGAAAGTTTTCAAAGTCGTCGGCTTTGGCCGCCGTACCAACTGCGAAATTTAATGAAATTTTGCTCTGCGACAGTGAAATATGTTACTTGTTTCTTTTCCTCCGGAGCTGGAGAGAAGAAAAATAATTCAGAGTTGTTGATTCGCCGAAAATTCCGCGCTCTCGAAGGGAAAGCGAAAGTGCACAAAGGCAGTCTCCCCCAGTGCGAAGATGCGGGTATCGAACGCATACACCCCGTGAATATTCGACCATAAAGCGAGAGGACAAGCTAAATACACCGCCCATACACCCGACGATACAGAGGGGAGAGGTTGATTTCGTATAATGCTGAAGCGGGCGCGGGATTTGGCCCTCGATCAAGATATGCCCAGCTCGTGCGCTCGGAGCGGCTAATCCGCATTGCGAGCGGGAATTATTGCAGGTTGCGAGAGAACGACAGCGATAAAGCCAAGTTCGCCGCTGCGCGCATTGTTATAGTGGAGGATGTTGAGAGATTTTCTTTATGGCGGTGATTTGTTTTTACGGTGCTGCGGCTTTGGTATAGCTCTTTATTTCGTTTACGCCATTCGTGTGGATAAATTCTGCCGCGAGCCACACGTACGATAGAGTATAATTGTTGCGGAATTCGATACTCCCGCATTCGAAAAACCTTCAGCATCGCCCACTCAGCTCGAAAAATAAGAGCGGCGCCTCGTCGGTACACATCTGCACCTGTTTCACTTGCTCGCTTCCCTTCCCTCGCGGAGATGTGCAACGTACCTCTCGCCCCTCTGCAGACAAGATAAGGAGAGGGCGCGAGCGGGACATGTATACCTCTCGCGACTGCTCCCCACCCGGAGGCGCACCTCCTTCTCCGGCCCGCGGCGCATCTAAGGGGTAGGTACAGAGGAGCCCCTTTGCTGAGGCAGAGAGGGAGCGGGCCGCAGCTCCGCCCGTCATATTCCAGCTGCGCCAATCGCCGCGGTGGCCTTTATTAGATCCATAAATCCATCATATCCATCTCGGCACCGGCCTCGCCACCATTGGTCCACCACCGGCGCGTATCCGCTGTCCGGCGCATTGCGGCGGTTAACACCTTCCTCTCGCTGTTGTTATTCTTCTTGCAGCGAGGCTGCTCTCTCGAGGAGTCCGGACGATATTAATATTGCATTTTTCCGCCGCCCCGAAAGGGAGATGCACGTGCAGCGTGTTATTTTTTCTGCGAATTTAAAACTCTCATATCGAAAGCACTTGATCTTTCGACTAGCCAAACGAATAATCGAGTGTGCCATTGATAGAACGTATCGTTTTTCGAAATAACGAAATATGTTTGACCAATACCAACTCAACAAAGTACATTGAAAATCAATAAAGATACCTGCATAGCGAGTAATAGTTATGAAAAAAGACTCTCTCGATAAAATCGACGAATGCCTCAACTCCCCAGCAGAGAAAGAGAAAGAGAATCATTTCGAAGCGCACACACATCTCTCGCGGCAGCAATAACGAAGGGGTAGAAGGATGCGCGCGCACTTTAAAGCGCTCGCTCTCGCCCTCTTCTTTCCTCGGCGCGTGAGCCTCGTCTTAAGCGAGGGGTGTCTCGCAGACCACTGTCCACTCTCGTCTTCCCCTCTTCCTCGCGGCGGCGATCCCTTCCCTCTCCCAGCCGATGCTCCTCCCGGACGCACGTCGCGAAAACCGAACGGATGCTGCTCTGCCCGCGCGAGGGAGGAAGGATTGTGTGCTTGCTTTGTTGCTTTGTTTCGTCATTTTTCTCCGGGATTCAGAACGCATAATGACTCACGCGGATGCAGCTTTTCCGAAGAAGAAACAGCCATTATGGATAATTGGAACGTGATATCTAATAACACAGCGGAAAATGGTCCTGCAGTCGCGATAAGCATCTGATATATAACGCGCATCGGGCGAAGAAAAAAGATAGCTCGCCGGATAAAAGCTCGACGAACGGGGATGTTTCGCGCCGCGTAGATCGGAGAGGCGAGATATTGCGAGAGATGAAGGCAGGGCGCGCAGGGCGGAACTGGAGAGAGAAAAGGATGTATGTGTGTGTGTGTATGGGTATACGTATAACTGCACGAAGACCAGTCGTCCGGCTCCTTCTGACGGACTCGCGCGCGCGAGCCGGGATCAATATCCTCCGATACCATATACTCGCCGGCTGGCTGTACACGCGCGCCCCCGAGAACCCATTTCCACCGCCAATAAAACGTAGCGGCGGCGGCGGCGGCAGCGGTGGCTGTGTGTATTGCGCGATTCTTTTTCTCTCCCTTCTATATCTGCCATTGGCTGTAAAATGCCGCGGCGGCCTCGGGCTCGAATTTTATCGCGCGCGCGCTCGCCCGCACCCCCCGGAGCGAGAAACGCACGTCCGCCTGGATATGCGTGTAAAAAGAGTTGACGAGGGCCGTACGTGAGCTGCAATTTTTATTACGACTCGCGCGCACGACGCAGTTGCCCATACTGAATTAATTTCGAACGACGTCGATGCTTTTGCTGCGATGACGAAGATCTTATATCTGCGACGGAAAAAAAAAAGAGCATAAAACGAAGACGGGGGCAGAGAAAGGGAGATTTACGAGCGACGCAGAAAAAAGGGAAGAACTCGGAAAAACCCATCACCGCGGCGAACAAAAATGGCGCGAGATATCTCGCTCTGGAGAACGTCAACCCTCCGCAGCTTCTCCGCCGTCGCCTCTTCTTCTTCTTCGTCTTCTGCTTCTTTGCGCCCCTGTATATGAATATGGCACATGCATAAGCCGCGGGAAGGGGGAAGCTTCCCTCCTGCACCGAGGACAGAGCCCCCAGCGATTGGTCCTTGCGATCGGCCAATCATAAAGCCAGCCCCCCGCATAACCAACCGCTCTATGGATATGATATTATCATAACGCGCGAGGTTTATTATTGGTCGAGGGCGCAGCAGCCGTCGCCGCGAGCGTTCTCTCCTCTCGGCTCTCGGCTCTCCGCGGTCCACCCCCACCGCGCCTCACCCCTCTCTCGCTCCCGCTCGCGCACCCCTCCACCCCCCGGAATTATGAGGATCAATACGCGCGCCAGCGTCGAGAGAGAAGGCCAAGCGGCGGGCGCAGCAGTCTCGCTGCGCCCACTCCACCGGATACACGTATACACGCGCGCACTGCTTTTATCGTTCCTCCGATGCTGCCGTCGCACTGCTTCTGCAGCCCCTTTCTCCGAGGCGCGCCTGTGGATGTGAGCTTATGTGGACATTCTTTATGGGCCTTTTACGCGTCTGCTCTTTCGTTTGTTTTTATGAGCCGCGTGCCTCCGGCTCGTTCGATCAAAGCGATCGGGCATTTTTCGACTCGGATCGCATTGTGTCTATCGGATTCTTCGAGATTGATTTTCGCAGCGAACCAACGGACGGCAAAGTCATACGCGGCACAATCGATATACACGCCGGTGCACCGCAACCGCCAACTTGAGCGAACGCCTAAGCCGCGGCCGGCAACCCTCTCTCGCTCGCTCCCTTTGAATTGCCCACCCTCGCGCGCTTATCTCTTCATTTCTCTCTCCCTCCTCGTTCCGATATTCATCCATCCGTCCGTCCGTCCGTCCGCCTCTCCTCTCCGCCGGTCGCCGCAAACTACACGTACTCGCACGCGCGCGTTTCACTTTGTATAACCTGCTCCGACAACCGCAACCTCAAAACCATTTTGTCCTCGCGCGACGAGCTGCTGCTGCTGCTGCTGCATGGACACATGCTCTATGTCGCGCCGTCTGAATACCTGGCTTGCTTCCACTCCCGAGCGGTTTCTATGGCTGACTGATATGTATTTATATCGTCGGAGCTGTTTTCAGTATTTCCGATGCCTGCAAAATACCTTGACGAGTAACTTTCAAAGCCTTCCATCAACTCCTATATCCAATTCAATGCAGCGAGAGGGAGAATAAAAGTAAACAACGCCCAATAAATATGAACCCGAAACTTTTATCTCGGGATAAAAAATTGCAAAGCAGTTTTCAATGGAGGGTGCCAGAAGGGATCCCTCGGCCAGCGACAGCGGCGGTGTCGCCTCCGTAAGGAAGTGTTTTACGTTCCCGCGCTGACCGTCGCGACCCTCCCTTCCTCTCCCACATACGGCCAACTCTCCCTTGTCCCATCTTCAGTCCAGCGCGTATACCCACGGCGAAGGAGGGGAGAAAATCGCGGAGGAGCCGTTCGGCCGGCGGGGACACGAGGAGATAAAGCTCGGCGGGGAAAGGGCTGCTGCTCTCTTCTCTTCTCTCTCGCGCGCGCGCGCGCGCAAAAACGAGGAAAAGGGAGTAAATTTTTTATCGGTAAAAACTCCATTAGAGAAAGAGCGCGCTCGCGCGGCCCGCTGTTTGTTATTGGTCATCCTCGTCTAAAACGGAAAAGAGGGATCCTTCCCGGCTGCTTCTGCTACTCCTCTGTGTCCAGAGCCCGGCGGCCCATTGATCTCGGAGACAGACTCGCTCACACTCCCTTCGCTCTTTCCACTCTCATACTCCGCGTGTGTACTCGCTCTTTCTACTCCGTTCGGCCTTTATCCCTTTTTTTCTCCTTGCGCTATACGCTCTCTATCCGTTCGGCGCGTCTATCTTTTCTCGCCTCCGGACGAGTGCGTGAGCGTGAGTTGCTGCTCTTTTTCCAAGCTCAGTAGTTCGATATGATATCTTGTTATACGAGAGGCCTTTACATATTAAACCGCCAAAAATCGCTCAACACATTTCGGTAGTCTCGAGGTACGTACGTGCGGGTGTATAAAATAAATCAATTACGCAGCAACGCCGCACGCTGCTGCCCGAAGCCCAAAGCCGATCCCTCGACTCACTTAAAAACTCCCCTCTCTTTCGTGTACTCTTCAAGTCCTGCTGCCCCCGCTCACCCTGTCTCCTCGCTTCTTCTTTTCCCTCTTGTTTTCTCGTTTTTTGTCCATCGCGTCGCTTTTAAACTCCTGTTTTCTATTTTCCGTTTTTGCTGGATACGATTTAAGTGAAATATTTATTTGCTTGAATTGGAGCGCTCGGTTTTTCACAGAAAATTATCGAATGTACTTGCAATTTAATTATTGTTCTTTTTGGTGTGTTCTATGGCCAATAAAATTAAAAGTCAACTCTTTTGCCGGCCGCTCAAGAAAAAAGACCATCGTAAAAACCAGGCAATATTTTTACAAGCTACACACCATCCTCTTTCATCGCTCTCATCGCGAAACGAAAGCACACGAGTGCACAGCAAAGAGAGGACATGCACGGAAAAACGAAAGATAGCACTCTCACACACAAGCGGGTCCAGAAAAGCAAAAGGGAGAAAGATGGACAACGCGTATAAGCGGCCACTTCCTGCCTCGCATATTTATTTTATACGCCGCGCTCGCGCGTCTCTTTCACGAGCGAAGCGAAAAACGAGAACCAACCAACCCCTTTCAAGCTGGCAGCCATCGCGCGGAAAAATACATCGAGAGCCTCATATTTCTCTGGCTCGCTTTTATTTAGCGCGAGATTTAACATCCTCGCCGCCAGCTTGAAAATGGAAGACTGCATGTTTCATGCCGGAGCCTCGTTTGTCGAACATTTATGTTCATGCACGGCTGTGCTACATCTCGCCAGTCTGCTTTCGGCGCATTTTATTATCGTTGCGGGCTCGTGTTTTCGCTTGGGGGAGATACCGCTGCTTCTGTTGCCCCTTATGCCTTTTCCCAAGCTCGTATATTTTTCCTATTCTTTTCGTTTTGCAGAAGCTTCCTCAGTGCTTAATACATTATGAGCCCATAAAATAAACTTGAATTGTTTAGTGCCCTGGGAGAGCTCTATTGGGTTTTCACGATCTTCGTTTTTAGACCATAAAGAATTCGTCCATCCCACTATATATTGAATAGAATAGTAAAATAAAATTATACTCAAAAAGTGCTCACCCATCGCGGATCTCCAATAAAGCATAAGCGATGCTTCTAGCTCAGCGTTATATTTTCCTCGTGCTTGCAACTGAACTGTCAGCACTGCGGTACGACTTCAGGCCTGAAATAACAAAATTAAATTATAATCCAAAGTAATATAAAGAATAATAAGATCTTTTCTAAATTCATGAACATCGATCGCCTAGGTTGAACTTGACTCGTACTACTTGTCAGATCTCATGCGCCTCAACTTTAGAGGACAAAAATGAAAATAACTTTAAAACGATTTTTGAACTTTAAAAGAATAAAATCTAAAGGTATTGCGAGATACAACCCTCGATAAACGCAATCTCGCGCGGAGCGACAATAATGGTCAAAATGAGAAATACAAAAGCTACCGCCATTTATCGAGACAGAGGCGAGCGAGCCAGGAAAGCGAGGGACGCGAGAGAGGTGGAGAGACGACGGCCGACTTTATCACGGCCATTCTCCGGGACAAACGCGGGCGCATTTCAGAACTGTCTCGCTCGGATCTCTCGAGGTGAATCTATGGAAGCGACAGGAGGGGTATTAATCCAAAATAAAAACGAGCGTGCCTGCCTGCGCCTTCCATCCCTTCTACCTATACACACCAAACCACCCTCCGAAAGCTCGGCGACCGTAGAGGGGCGCGAGCTCGTCCAGCCTGGAAGACGGCGACGACGAAGCGAGTGGACGGACGGACGGGCAGAAAAGACAATGGAGAAATGAGACTCTCCCGCTACCGCCGTCGGTGCGGAAATGCGAGACAACGACCAAATACGCTGCATTCCGTCGAACCGAGCGTGCTGCTGCTTTTTTGCCGGGTCTTTTTTTTTTGGGAGTTTGCGTTTTGCAGACGCGCCAGGTTGCTGCTGCTGCTGCTGCCGCTGTTGTTTCTTTTGACAGGGTGATTTCATTTGTGACTTGCCGTTTCCGAAGAACGAGGCTCAATGCCGAAACGATTTTGCAGAATTTTCAAAGCTGGAATTGAGAGCATTGTTTGCAGTTATTCGAGCATTGCTCATTGCATCATGAAATAGAAGTACTATCCTTTATCCCGGCAAAATTTATCTTCTGGACTGGATGCTGAAAAGAAAAGCCATAGATGAAAAAATGTTCTCGATGTATACATGTATAAAGCTCTCTCGGAATGCCTCATGAACACGCCAAGGCTGTGCCGTCGCCGCGGAGAACAAAAACGTCGGAGGAAGGAAAAAGACGAGAGTACAAGAGTATATAGCGTGCAGGAAAGAAGGGGGCAGCTGCAGAAGCGCGCACCGTATATAACGTCCAGCTATAGTGAGAAGCGTGGACTCGGCTGTACAGCGCAGCAGTGGAAAAAGGGCGGCCTGAGGGGGTTGCGGGGGGTGGTGGGAAGGAAGAAGAAGGGTGCTAGAGATCGGAGAAGAGAAAATGGCTCGACGGCCGGCGAAATAGCCTCGACTGGACACACGGGCGCGCAGCGAGAGAGAGAGATAGAGAAAGAGAGCCGAAGCGAACTGGACTACCTACCTACTTTTATATCGCTCGGGAAATAATGGGATTCCCATCATGAAGTGGATTTCCCCCGGGAGCGCTGGACATCGATGCACACGCGCGTCAAGAGATATATCTCTCCCTCTCGCCTTCTCTATCTCGCTTTTGCTACAGCGCGGAAACTATACCGACGCTGTCCGAGGCCGCTGCACATCCTCGTCCCTCTTTGTCTATCTGGCTCTCTGCGGATCCTCGCGCGTCCCCCAAATTCACCTGTCCGGCCGAGCTGAGCCTGAGAGCTGGAGAGTCAGGCTGTCAGACTCGTTTTCGCGCGTAGTATCAACCGCCGATTATCCTGTCGCGCTCGTCGAGTAGTTAACCCGAAACGCCATGGGCCCTGCACCGCCACAGCCGCAGCTACTGCGCTTCTCTCGCACCCTCTCTCTCTCTCTCTCTCCCTCTCTCCACGCTTCTCCATTTCTCTCCTGGCTCGCATTGGCTGTATTTCTGCAATTCCAATGAGTATCGTTTCTACGACAGCAAGATTTTCTTTATTTCAAATGAACTCAATTTTTTCAAAGCTATTTTCATATCTGATTCTTTGGATATTCACCAATAAGCAGTCATACATTTTGCACCTGGATTATGGAATATTCTGTTCGAATATGGAAATATAAAAGACATAATGATAGTTTCAATTGACAAAACGTGTAAGCTAATTTCGTCAAAAGACATGTAGATATCGATAAAAGCAAATATTATGCTAAAAAAACTATTGATATTCTAATTACTAAAAATATAAACAGCTACACTAACTTTCAGGCTATAATTGCTGGATCAACTTCTCAGGATAAAGCAGTATCGATAATAATGTTAATAACTTCATGTAAATTTAATAACCTACTACTAAATCAGTCATATGTTCAGAAGTAACTATCGATTAATCATTTCCACTTACAATGTTCAAGAAGCCTCAGTCAGTTTTAGAACTTGAATCTCGACCTTCAATAACAGCACACAGTCTCAAGCCCAGCCAATTAAAAATTTCATATCCTAAAAAAGAAAACCATTAGGCATTAGTAAAAGAGTAAGTAGTGAATTCGTGTATGCTTAATAGTAACAATTTTTTAATAAATCAACAAAAAGTCTTTGCGTGTTACGTGAAACTCAATTATTACATCACAACCACAGGGGGTATATTGTTATACCGTTTCGATCCAACTAAATTCAGACTAACCATATTGTATTAAATATAAATAAATTTTGAGTTTCAAAAAAGTAGAGATCTTTTAAGTCAATTATTAATAATAGGTATTCATACCTCATCTGTGTAACAACTGTAGCAAGTATGGCAATCAGACACCCGAGCCCTGTATGTTCTAGTCCATTTTTGCCCCCCAACCCTCCCCGCCCCCCGCGCGAAAATTTTTAACCATCTTTTTGCATCAAAAACTCTTAACCTTACTTGAAAGACTCGGACCACTTCCTTCACTGCAAAACTAATGAAGTGAAGACAAAAAGCCTTCTCGTGAACACTACCGATGACGCTATCGTTTATACATGCTGAAAATTGGTTTTCTTTCTCTGATGGCGCCTACTCCCGCCAAAATGTTTTAGTTTGGCTTAATTATTCCAGCAAAATCTTGTCAAAATTTCTTAATAAAAAGCTACAACACCAATGGAGATACGAATAATCCTTTTACGACAACAACCGCCATTAAATTTGCATAATTACGACAAAAATTGTACCTGATATCTCTGAAATCTTTCCAGCGATCTTCTTCCTCCGGTGGCCTAACAAACTTTGAAAAAAGTTCTCGCGTAACCGTCAACCGTCACCTCCGCCGAAATCAAACTGACAACTGAACCGCATTTTTTTCTACTCCTGCCATCACCTCTGACTATCGTTGTCAAGCTGAATCGGAAATATTTTTACAAATTGCGTCTCTATAATACGGAACGAGAGAGAAGAGAAAATGTTATACTTTTGAGATCTTGTACGGAACCAGCAGGATCAAACGAGAACTACTTACAGCTCGCTCTCCCGCATGCAACGGACCGTTTCGTTCGATGGTAAGGCAGGCAGGGCGCAAGGCAAGGTCGATAAAGCAGATTCTTACTGCGGCTCCATCAAATCCGAATCGCGGCGAGTGACGAGCACGGATGGCGACACACATTTTCTGGTAACACTCCTAACCTCAGATTGCGATGGCCATTTATTATTTTTTTACACTATAAAATGAAAAATTAATAATATAAGGAAGTTTTGTTCCTATCAAGAAGTGAATCTTGAACAAACAGCTTGAAGTGCTTCATACATGAAGTCAAACTGATTCGATTGTCAGTAAATCAACGTTTGCATTTATTCATAGCAGGTATTTAATGTGTGATAAAAAGCCACTGTTTTATAATAAGTGCATGCCAGCACTATAAAAGTACTTTGTTCAATGTTTTAGGAAAATGACAACGCTTTTAAAAGTGTGTAATGGATTGCAACCACTCAAAAGCTTTCTCCAACCAACGTAAGAATCATTATTCTGTGTCAAGTATTATTCTCTTTTGTCAAAAACTAAATTGCAATATTGCTTTCTACTTACAGATTAGAAACTTTTACTCTGCCAAACCGGGGAAAAAAGTTATTAAATCCATATCCCAGGAAAAGGTTTCCACCATGGTTTGTGAAACAAACTCGAGTGGTCTGTAAAGATGTATATAATAACTTTATGTGTTGATTATTATTAAGACTAACTAAGATTTTTTCCATAAAAGCAACATGAAGAAGACTTGACCAAAGAAAATAAGGAATTCATACAAACTGTCATAAGGGATAAGTATCCACGTCCAGACATTGGATTTGGAAGTGCCTCGCCCTTGAAATTAGAGACAATTGAACCAGTAATCGAATGGAAACCGCATTACCAACGTGTTGGTGTCATTGCAAGAAAAATTGGTATTGTTCCTATGTGGATGAAAGATGGTAAAAAAGTTCTCACAACAATGTTTCAAGTAAGTTACAAAACGCAACAGTAAAGTGATGCAGACTTTCAAAACCATTAGATCATTTTTAAGAAAATGATATTTTTTAGATTGCTGATAATCATGTAATAAAATATATACCTCCAGAGGAATATGATCCCATGATAACAAAAAAGAAGAATCCTTTACCAAGGAATACTGGGTGCATTATAGTCGGAGCTGATAGTTGTGATCCTCAGCTTGTATGTATTAAGTTAAATCTCTTTCAAAAAATTACCAATTGAATTTTTTTTTGGTTACACTATTTTTCTATACACAGTTCACTAAAGAATACTGTGGATTGTTTAATGAAGCTGGGGTAATGCCAAAACGTTTATTGGCAAGATTTCATGTATCACCTGAAGGAGCATTGCAACCTGGCACCCCTCTTTTTGCAACTCATTACAAAATTGGTCAATACATTGACATCAGAGGAAAAACGTAAATATTTCATATAATATTTCATTCCATGTTTTAAACTATTTGATTTCTTTGCAAAAATAAGAACGATTTTTTTTACTGTAGAAAATAAAATATTTTATATTTTTACAGAATAGACAGAGGATTTCAAGGTGTAATGAAAAGGTGGGGATTCCATGGTATGCCTGCTAGTCATGGTGTCACAAAAACCCACAGAAGGCCAGGAAACATAGGTTCAGGAGGAAACAAAGCTCGTGTCATGCCAGGAACAAAAATGCCTGGTCACATGGGAAATCGTTACCGTATATTGAGAGCACAAAGAGTAACTTATGTTTTTTTTACTAGACTAGACTGCTTATGTGCAAATAATATGCATCAGCTAACGTGATCTTGTTTTCAGATTATTCGAATTAACACAAGATATAATGTTATTTGGGTTCTTGGACAAGCATCAGCTGGTGAAACGAACAGTTTAGTGCAATTTTACGACACAGTTGTACCATTAAAAACTTGTAAAAATTTGGAAACGCCACCACATTTCCCAACATATTTTCCAACGAATGAAGATGAAGTATTACCTGAAGAACTGTTTGTAGACGATTTGCATAACTTCAACGACCCAACAATCATGTATGAAGTAGAAGAATAAATTCAAGTAGTTTATATTGTCTAAGTTCTTTAATAAAGTTTCGTTACAAAATTTCAGCAGAATACTTCTTTACCTTTTTATCTGGAAGAAGAAGAAACAAATAAAAAGAGTAGGCATAAATTTGATTCGTCAATGTATTTGAAGAAAAAATATACATTGTTAATTTCAGATAGAATAAGAAACTTGATCGTTACAGCCACGGTATCTAATGTACGCTACATTCTTGTTGCTGCTCTTATTTTCTTACAGAACGCTCGTAGTTATCAATTACGCTAATAAAGTAAGAGTAATCACTTAATCTTCTTAGAAACCGACGCTATTATAAATTTAACATGCCTAAAATATACACGATTAGGTTATAAATGTAACGTTGTGAACCAAGACTCAGAGGCCCGTACAAGTGTTAAAGTTGAATGTTTTATCATAAAACAAATACTTGATACGTCCTTTCTTCTATAACAAAATTTAATAATCACGCGTGTTCTGTTTAATCAACAATGATCAACTTCCTCATTAAAAAAGAAAACCGGAAAAAATAATTTACGCAACGTCGTTTCTAACTGATCAGCATCTTAATTAGACTTGTTTGACGATGTAAACATTACAAATAATAAATCAAATATCGTAAAAAGAATGAAGAACAAAAGAACACAGTCGATTTGAGTCGTCGTTGACTTATTCCTCGGGTCTTCTCGCTCGCACAGATCGTCGAAAGTCGAACAGCCCCCATTTTTTAGTCTCAATAACAGCCCATTACAAAGGCCAGTTCGTTTTGCGTTTTGCATGTGTCTTTGGGCCCATTGTTTTAATAAAATTTCTTGGTTCAGTACCAGCGCATCATATATCACGTTTAGCTGCGCGTCGACCGGAGCAATAAGGAGAGGTGGAAAAAGGATAGGTCAAGGGAAAGCAGAACGGCTCCAGGCTGGAGTTTGTCGGGGGACGGCACAATCGGGTGGGGAACGTAAAGGATCACTCAGAATTTAAAACCTTCAGTTGGCATGTTTGTCGACGGATCAAATTCGAAGGCTCCTTCTCCAACTGGCGGTACTAAGTTTACATCATCAACCTGAAATTTAATAAGCAAAAGAATTTAGAAATTTTCAACCCTGAATTTTGATACACTATTTGTATTATAAAATGTAAACTCACCTCATCTGAAAAGTATTGCTCGATGATATCATAAGCTAATTTATAAATATCTACGTTTTCGTGACCCTGCAATGCTTCGATTTTGTCCAAGCCACCACATTCTTCAATCATGTTGGCCAAGACTTCAACTTGGGGTCCAGCTAACTTAAGCATGTTATGAATTCCGTCCAGTACAACTTGGACGACCTGAGAGTCTTTGACAGACAGTAAATCGCAGAAAGGCGAGACAACTCCTTCCTCAATAAGTCGTGCAACCTGTTCTTTGTTACCGCTTATCGTTAAATTACTAATCGCCCACGCGGCTTCCTTTTGAGTTTGGAATTCTCCCTAAAAATATTAAGACACAATTAGTATTCAACTGAACATTAAACCATCATCATGTTTATAGTTGAGTTCTGCTGTACATACCTTAGACAAGTTACGAATAATAAGAGGTAATAACTTTGCGTCAATAACTGCTTGAACTTGTTGCTGGTTTCCAGCTGTAACGTTTGACAGGAACCAAACCGCCTCTTTGCAGATTTTCTCTTTTGGATGCGTCAGTAAGTTAGGGAAGTGAGACAGTGCATCACAGTTTAGTACAGTTTGCGTCTGCTCGTCGGTACCAGTCACAATGTTACCCACTGCTCTGAGGGCTGCAGTTTGAACTTTGACTTCTTTGTGTGACAGAAGTGGAATCAAACGCGGAACGACGCCGCTATCAATGACCATTTGGATTTGTTCATTGCCACCGTCCGTCAGATAGCTTAATGCCCACACTGTGTCAACAAGGATCTGAAAGAAAACGAATTTATATTTTAGATAAGATGAATCTTGCTATTTAAGTTTTTTCAAGCTGTGCTTAAATTTTCTACTTACATTAATATCCATGTGATGAATAAGAACATTAAGTGCAGGTAAGATTTCCTGGATTGTTTGGACTGGTGGGGGTGGATCTTTGTTTCTACATAAGTTAACGATTACCCACGTTACATTGCGCAAAAACGTAAGAGGTATATCTGGTTTGATAAACGTCAATAGTGGTGGTACGACTCCAAGTTGTATCACGTAGTCTCTCAATGCTGGTCCATCACCAATAATGTTACCTGTTGATAAGAGTGATAGCTTTAGTTTAAGATTTTGATAGCAATGGTATTTTACAAGACTAAAGTACAAGGTGTAAAGGAGCTTACCTAATGCCCAAACTGCTTGTTCACAAACGTTCTGTTGACTTGAAAGCAACAAATGGAGGAACAGTGGAACAGCACCAGCTTGAACTACTGCATTTGTTTGAGCAGATGTTCCACTCGCAATGTTCGTTAGTGCCCATGCAGCTTCAAACTGTAGAGAAGGGCTGCAAACAAAAATTTCATGAGTCTGCTTTCATAGATTTTGCTGATGGATTAATGTATGAAATTAAAAATCAGCTTACTTATCGTGTTGCTCTAAACATCCTACTAAAATTGGTAGAATGCCACTAGCTATCAGAGGATCGATTGGTGGATTGCGATCAGAGGACAATAGCTTTCGCGCAGACTGCACAGCTTGTAGCTGCTCTACTGGATCAGTGCTGGCAGCTTTTAACACTAATTCATACAAATTGGTTTTTGCCAATTGCTTGTCAATATCATCCTCATCTGAAAAAAGAAAGGAGGATTGATTAGTCAATATGAACATGGAAGAAAAAGTAATTTTTTATTAAGCATTTTTAAATAAAGCTCACCAGTAGAGTCTGTTACTGGAACATTCCTCTTTTTCTGAAGAGTCTCCTCTCTTTTGTTTTTTCTTAACTCCACTGTCACTTCGTTTCGCCTCCTTCTCATTTCCTAAAAAATGAAAAATAATCTGATGTAGAATACTAATAGAAAACTTTTTTGATGTTGCACCATGTGTTGCAATAAAAGCAGGGTATTTTCAATTAAGATGAAAAAGAATTAAAAGATTACTCATAGAATAATATACATGTATTTTTTAGTGCTGCAGAGAGCATCACTAAATAGCTGTATGAAAAAAATAAAAGTGCTTAAGGAAAGTATCAATGATTCATCAATATAATTTTGGGGACTTATTATCACTTATTGACGGATGACAAGTGACTTCATCAGCGACTAATCTATCGGATTGGCTGTGAGCAAGATCTATTCTACAGAAAATATAAATAATTTTTGACAATTCCTGACGTAAGTCACTCATAGGTAGTCGATAGCCCAGTAAAAATAAGTCCTTTTATATTGGCAGATAAATGTTTGACATAGAGTGGAATACGATGCTCAAAATTATAAATTATAACTAAAGTATATATATATATATAGTATATTAAATGTCTTACACGTATGGTTGAAGTATCATGAATAAAGATACGTTTTGAATCAAGCTAACCTTTTCTAAGACTGTACATCTTTAACCCCTTGGGTGTGGGAGCAAAATTAGCTACGTGGGCTGAAAATGAGTAGAAAATACTGTTCAATGGACTTTAATGGCATATATGCATATCCACATTTCAAGCTCACTTGCTCATGACGATACGCGCCATCCACACGCAAGGAGTTAAAACACTCAACCATAATTCATAATCCACTCAACCCTAAACTCAACTCAAAATTCTTAGTGCATCATGAAAATTTAGCTTTTCTTATCGACAGAGGGTCAAGAGAAATTAAACACGCATAGATTAACATAATCTCAGTATAAACCAGTGAGTCACAAACAAATCAAGTTTGCCATGATTCATCTCAGAATCACTCTGTTTGAAAAAAAATCAGTCGCATCCAACAGGCTCATCCTTATCATATATGTATGCCAGACCTACAACAATCTCAAGCCATCCAGACCATCACCACCATCATCATCAACATCATCATCATCATCATCATCATCATCATCATTATCATCATCAAGTGTACTGCAAGAAATATACATGATCCATATAAACATGAATAAATGGGGAAAGTAGACCAGCTGCAGGCACTTCATTCATCATATAGGCAAAGTATACAGAGAGAACCAGGATTTCTGGTATGTTTTAAACTTGGATGTGGTGGGCAGACATAGGCAGTATGGGCACATCAGCTTCGGGAAAAGAAAGAGGGAGAAAGAGACAGTATGTACACAAGCCAAACGGCGGAAGATGCGTGCGGTAACAAGCATCCGTGCTAAAATTCTCTCTCTCTCTCTCCGCCTGCCCCTCCCCCTCGCAGTCTCTCTCGCTCTCGTTCACGATGCGACTTCCACCTGCTCTCTCTCTCTCTCTCTCTCTCACTCTCGCTCATATACTACTTGTAACGCGCGCACGTTCTCCGATCGCTCTCTCTTTCGTTCGCTCGCTCTCCTTGTCCCGCCGCTCGGCATTTGCACGCCTTGGAAACCGTCGTCGATGCGCGAGAGCGCCCGTCGCGCCCCTTCGCCAACGGCCAACAGGCGCTGCCTGTAGAGAACATGCGGTGATGTGGGAGCGAGAGAGAACGAAAGACAGAGAGATAGAAAAGGAGTCGCACACCGACGCATACGAACAGTCAAAAAAGGCCAAAGACATGTCGAGAGGCACATATCACAATCATTATCATTACTATACTCAGTCCAAGAGAAATATATACGAAAGATGAGCATACTTACATCCTGGTCCTTGCCTTTGTTCTTGAAGACCATCATTCGATTCTTGTTGACCATCTCGGGTGCCATTTTCGTGATAGGCTCCATCGTGATGCCGGCTGTGGTAATTGTAACGAGTGCGATCGTCCGAAAAATATACCACGAGTCTCTCGTCCTCTTTAGTCAACTGAGCCACTGGTGGTGATGTGGTGGTGCTGCTGCTGCTGCTGCTGCGACTCAATCGCTCGGGTTGATCGATAAGCCGGCGTGTACACTCCGTCTCTTTGAAGTCCAGGCACAGCGCGAATTCGCCGGAAAGCGTCTCGGTCCGTCGTTTATTTCGAATCGCCCTTTTACTTGGCCAGCTGCATTCCAACGTCGTGTGCCAGAGCGGGCGATGTTATAGCCTTAGCCTCCCTTTTATCTATCTCCGTCTTGCTTGCTCCCTCTCCCTCTCCTCTCCTTCGCCTCCCGAGAGCTGCCGAGCTGCGTCGTTCGCCTGTATGTGTGCGTGCGTCTCTCCGTAGATGTGTGTACGCGATGCTAGGCCGCGGGATTGCTCAATATGCACCAAGTATGTTCAGGCATAAAAAGCAAACTGACTACTCGTCTTTCCTGCGCACTGGCCTCGGCTGCTCCAGACTAGAACACGCGGCGGCGGAGGCGGAGCACTGAAAATGCACGCTCTTTGACGCTGGCGAGATTGCACGGCGTGACTCGCTGGTCGCTCGACAGTCGGATGTGCGCACGACTCCACAAGTCAACACGCGCGCGGCAGCACTTGTTCCTTTGCAGCAGCAGCGCAAATAACGACGAGGAAAACTATAGTCCAAAGGAGAGAAGAGACAAACTGCAACTGGCACTCGACCGAGACTGATGCTACTGCTGCTCCTCCTGGCCTCCTGCTCTACGACGCATATGGCCCTGATCGCAGAATACGAACGACAAAGACGACGTTGCCGCACCACACCACATAAGTATGAGCACAGCTGCGCGAATTTCTTCGGAGAGCAGTGTGGCCGTATAGTAAAGCGCGGTAAGCGGTGGAAATAGGTACATACTACTAACAGCAGCGCCGTCTAGACGTTTTGGGAATATGGGGTGGCTAGTGCAGTGGGAGTGGACTAGACTCAGATATATTTGTAATTTTCCGCCGCTTTATGTCTGCTGGAGTAAAAGAGTCCAGAATTTTGAATATAGAATAGGCAAATTCGTTTTCACCCTGCAAATTTGAATAAAACGTCAATGCTCGCAGCTCCATCTGCAAATAACTGCAACGTGACTTACGTGACTACTACACGCTGAGTTATACTGACTAACGTTGTTGTTATAATTGCGCGATAACGGAAAACGGCGTCCTCGCATTGTGGAGCAGTCACGTGTATTCGGAAACACCTGATGCTATTTTCTCGAGATACTCGAAGGCCTCTATAAAAATTGCGCGAAATCGCGCTTTGAAAAATGTTCTGGAAAGCTCGATTTTCTTACAACACCGCAGCCACTTATTGCCTTATTCATAGTTACGAATTTTGCCGTTTGAACTTTGAATGGCGCTAATCAGCAGAAATGAGTTTATTCTTAAAACCTGCAGCCATCCTACCGATCGCGATTGGTGCATTTAATGCGCGTGAGTCATTACCTCTGGGCCAATCACAAAGTCGCGGGCGATTCGTACACGTGAAAACCGGCTTTTAATCTGTTGCTGGTGCGCTCTTGGTGCGTTCCACTGCGAGCAGAGCTGCGAGAAAGAAGAGCTATGATTATGCTCGTCGTTTTGCAATTCGAATGCGGAGTCGGCGCCGTGAGCGATGTAAAAGCCGTGACTTGCTTCGACTGTATCTTTAGCGATAATAAAAAATGCTAGATTAGATGCGCGACGAGTTGAGTGCAGTTGATATTAGACAGCAAGATTGCAGCTTGTATTTTTAACGTGTTTATTGTGTACGTAGCATCACAATTCTCGATTCAATGATTCTTAATTTACTCATTTTAGACATAGGATTATAAATATTTGTTCAATACTGCAAATAATCGCAATTAAAGAAACGTTTTTGCAATACTGAAATTCAAGCAGATTTTGTTTCAGTATTTTTATAATCCACATTTTTTGCAATTGATTATTTTTTTTTAAATTACAGATTTTTCTGTCCCGTAAATATCAACTGTTTGCAATGTCTCTTAAAGGAATAAAAGTACTTGAACTAGCTGGACTTGCCCCTGCTCCGTTCTGCGGAATGTTACTTGCAGACTTTGGTGCATCAGTCATTCGAATAGATCGAGTAAGAAATCTTGTCAATTGTCATTGGGAAAGTCATTAAGAAGAATATTTATAAAACAAATTATTTTAGCCTGGTTCAAATTCGCAAATTCAGGACTCACTTGGCAATGGGAAGCGATCTATTGCTTTAAATTTGAAATCTAAAAAGGGTGTGGATGTATTTAAAAGACTAAGTAATAGATGTGACGTTTTAATTGATCCATACAGGAAAGGTATTGATTTATAAATAATTGTTTGAACATATTGTATAATTGGACTGTATAATGTACAATTAGTCATTTTTGTATTTGTAAAGGTGTCATGGAAAAATTAAAGTTGGGACCAGCAGATCTTATGAAAACAAACGAAAAATTAATTTATGCTAGGCTGACTGGGTTTGGTCAAGTTGGTCCATATGCTGAAATGGCTGGCCATGACATTAATTACATAGGTTTATCAGGTTGCTATTTAATCTGACTTAAAACTATTTACCCATTAAATATTATTACAAAAAACCTATAATAATCTAATTTTATTGCAGGTCTTCTGTCCCTATTTGGTCGTCACAATGAAAAGCCAACACCACCATCAAATTTTGCTGCTGATTTTGCAGGTGGTGGTTTAATGTGTGCTTTTGGAATAGTAATGGCTTTACTTGAAAGGAATGTAAGTAAAAAAGGCCAAGTTATTGATGCTTCAATGACCGAAGGAACTGCTTACTTGGGAAGCTGGTTCTACAGATCACGCAAACTTCCTGGACTTTGGACTGAACCAAGAGGAAAAAACATGTAAGTTCAAGTAATGATGTAGTATGTCAAATTGATAATGTGAACAAATGAGCAGAAATAATTTTTTTACAGATTGGATACTGGAGCACATTTTTATGACACTTATGAAACAAAAGATGGACAATATATGGCTGTGGCTGCTCTGGAATCGCAATTTTATGATATATTTTTAGATAAGCTTGGTCTTACTGAAGATGAATTACCACATTTTGACAATTTTGAAGAAAACCGTAAAAAATTGACTGATATTTTTAAGACTAAAACTCAAGATGAATGGTGCAGTATATTTGATGGAACTGATGCTTGTGTAACTCCGGTTTTGACATTAGACAATGTTGCATCCCATAAACACAATGATTATTCAAAAACTTTCTCGATCGGGAAGGACAATTTAGTAGTACCTAATGTAGCTCCTAAGCTCTCCAGAACTCCAGGTGTATCATGTGCTACTCGATTTCCAAATACAATTCCTGGTGAACATACTGTTGAAATTTTGACTGAATATAAATTCACCTCTAAAGAAATTAAAGATTTGCTGGATAATAATATTGTTGAGCAAACAACAAAGTCAAAACTGTAGTTAAAAACAAACTATACTAAGTTATTGGTGCAATAGAGCAATGGAACAAAAAATATAGGAATTTTTATTGTATGTTATATTTAATCAAGGATTAAATAATTCTATTGTAAGGACTATTTTTATTGTGTAGTTTTATATTCAACGTTTTAATAAAACTGTTTATGAATTAAAAAAAGTTTTTCATATCATTTGAATTTGAACGTCATTATACTTTATGAGCGCTGTACATGAATATCATATATATAGCCACATAGTTATGTATATATATATACACACACACACACACACATATCGAATACTAGGACGCATTTATGAATGATTCACCCCACCTGCAATAGGTTGATGCTAGGTGTGAAAAATGGAAGAAGCTTCACCCACCACCAGTCATGTTTGTATTTGAAGAATAAGTTTTATATTGGACTGCAATGCCTATTTTACACTGTAGTTTTGTACGTAAAAAAGTGTATATATTAGTTGTAAAATGTAAGTTCTAGTGTTTGCAAAAAATACAGTCTAATTTGCTAGAAATTGCGTTAAGTAACCTAAATCTTGTATAGGACATCGACCATAGAAATAAAAAATGATAAGCTTGTACCGAAATTTGGAGAAGGCGAGGGTGTCGATAAAATCACCAAAGGAAGTGCTTCTATGGCTTACAATGAATTTTTTGAAGATTTTTTAATACCAAATAAACCATGCATCTTTGATGCAGAAATAACGAAAGATTGGTCAAGCAGACGACATTGGAACACGGATAATGCGCCAAATTTTGAGTGGCTTAAAGAATGCTTTGGTAAAAAGATGGTTTTCTAAATAAAAATATTGATGATGAATATTACTATAAGTGAACGACTAAATTTAATACCTTGATGGTTCTAGGTAATTGTAAAGTTCCTATCGCAGATTGCAATAAAAGATATTTCAATGCACAACAAAAGGATGATATGTTAATACGAGCTTATATTGATTATTGGATCGACTATCGTAACTGTAATTACTCAAATAAAATGCCACTACTATATTTAAAAGATTGGCATTGTATCAAATCTCATTCAAATATCTCAATCTACAATGTGCCTAAATTTTTTGCTTCGGATTGGTTGAACGAATATTACACTGCTCATCCGAACTTAAATGATGACTACATGTTTGTCTACATGGGACCAAAGGGAACATGGTAATAATAATTAAAGACATTTCTTAAAATCATTCATCTCTTCTATTGTTAAAAAAGAGTAATAAGAATTTTCTATTTATTCAGGACTCCATTTCACGTTGATGTTTTTACGTCATACAGTTGGTCAGCTAATATTGTAGGAAAAAAGCGTTGGCTTCTATTCCCACCAGGCCAAGAAAATTACCTCAAAAACGTGAATGGAGATTTAGTTTATGATATTACCTCTACAGAGCTTGACAATGCTCCTACCTGTAATTATACTTGTAATAATAAAACATTAAAAAGCTTTGAAGTTATACAAGAAGCAGGTCAGATAATTTTTGTACCTTCAGGATGGCATCATCAAGTCTGGAACTTGGTAAACTCGAAATAGTTGAATCTTATTTCCAATTGTGTATAATTTGTTTACCAATGTTTTACTAAAATTTTTCAGGAAGATACAATATCCATCAATCATAACTGGCTGAATGGATGTAATATTTTGAATGTTTGGAATTCATTGAGAAGAGAACTGGCAGCTGTGATAAAAGAAATTGAAGATTGCAAAGACATGGATGACTGGATAACGCATTGCCAAATCATGCTGAAAGCCTCTTTTGGGATGAACTACCTTCAGTTTTACGAATTTTTATCATTCATAGCTAAAAAACGCTTAAATTCTGTGATAAACAGTGTGCCTGTAAAGAGTTTTGAAACATGGCTTTTGGGTGAAAATCATTGTTTATTTGACCTTCGACAAATTAAAGTAGTTCTTAAAAGTTTAATAGAGGATGCCAGTGACAAGGGAATACACACTTTACTTTGGAAAGATGGTGAAGCTCAATCATTGCTAGATAGAATAAATACAAAACTGAAAGAATGAAACGAAACATATACAAATTGTAAATAAAGTATTTATTTTGAATATTAAAGGGTTGCAACTTTTATTTCTTCAAATGTCCCCATACTTTGTTCTGGAATTGAAATTAATGAAATAATAACAATTATGATGTTTATGTTGTTTCATAGGTGCAATTTATTTTCACAAAATACCAATGAACATTAACAATTATAATCAATATAGTATACAGCATAAAATTTAATTATTAAAGATGGCTTCTAATTTTTGTAGATTTTTATACTTGAATTTAAACTTTAAATAAATTAAAATATTAAACAAATAATATTCATTTTAAAATCTTATTAATTTTTTAGCATTTTAATTTATCTCTATCTATATTGCATTTAAAAAAATTTAATTTGATTTATTGCATAATAACTTATTATTAATTTCTATTTTCCATGCCTTGTCTCAATGCTCAACTCTCTTGGTTCATTTATCAATTTGTAAGATGAACTGCAGTGCATAAATTTATTACTGCATGATAATATATAGTTACAAACAGCATTTGTATATGAAATAAAATATGTAAATTTTAATAATGGACTTGAATTGATGGGCTGAAACAATTATTGAGATTATGTAGCAACAAAAGGTACAAAATTGAAAAAGATAATAAAAAGATGAATAGACAAAATGTGAAAACACGTGATGTCAGTACGGTACATATTTTTTTATATTTACACTATACTTTTTATATTTACAACATATCACCCTAATAAAAATGTACAAAACCTATAAGAGATCTTTTAGATCAGTTATTTGCACTCTTATAAGTTGTATATAGTTTCTCTAGTTTTCAAGATATTTTATTTATTTATTTATTAGATATATATAATATCTAAAATTAAAGTGAATGGCTAAAGCAAAAAATTTTTTTAAAAGCAGGGCGTGCTTTACATTATGTATATATATAAAGTAACCATGACTTTTAACATTAGTAAATAAATCAAAGCTTGTTCGAGTTGATGCTGCGCTATTTACATACATGCTACTTTGAGACTTGCTATCTAACAATTTTGTGCTGAATAGAACACTCCACATTAATCACTATGATATGCGCTTACGTTCTGCATGAAACAAAATTTCATAGATCACTATTTATTTGCCACTGTTAAATTTATATTTTGGTGAATACACTTGACGGATAGTCGTAAAATAAAAAAACATTACATTCTTTCTCTCGTTTACTCGGGTGATAAATATCAATCAGAAATTAATATATTAAGTATTAGTGAAAAGTTAATATATTAAGTATTAGTGAAAATTAATATATTAAGTAATCGACTTTAAAGAAAAGTGCATTCACCGACCTAAAATAAGAGATCATTATCAGAGTAGCAAAATATATTCCAGCCTTTTATAGCATTTAAGATAGAGATATACTTACTAAAGACATTTGAATAATGAAAACAGTTTCTTTGCAAAACAAATAAAAAATCACCGTGATTGTAATTAATTTTTTTACATAAAAATCCCTTATTTTCGTTATAACATAAAAGACTGAAATTCACTTCAATGCCCATGTAAAGATCTCTATTATTAAAGTAACTAAAGCAATAAAATTCACTATCTTTGTAACTAACGTTATAAAACTGTTTTACAATAAACCATAGCAAGTCATCACATATCTCAAAACAACAAATTCCACATAAAAAAAGAAGAAAAAAAGGTTCACGATCGCCGGTGACCAAGAATTAGGGCCACGATATCGTCGTTACTTTTACGCATAGTACGTACAATAAATTTCCTTGTATGAAAAAATAGTGCCTTAAAACTTACTAGGCTTTGGGTGGTCCGAAATTTTTGCTACATTTTTAAAAATCTTCAAGTATAGTACACACATTGGAATTCCTATTTTTTTCTGAGTCATGCAATAAAAAAATCACCTTTTGATTGAAATAACAAGTGAAAAAGACCATCATTTATCCGAGCCACCCTAAAAAGCACGTAGCATATAACTCGCGTAAGTAATCCTCAGCAATTGCCGATTTTGTCCTTGTCTTTATCCTTATCCTTGTCGAGGGCAGCAGCGCCGCTCGTCGAGGCCTCGTCTCAGATGGTATGCGATGTAATGATGGTCGGCTGCGTCGTCATCGTCGTGTTCTGCGTAGCGGTAATAGGGGTCGGACTCATCAAACCTACCGATGCCGTCGTCGGCGTCATTGGCACCGGCATGGGCAGAGGCATTGGCGACGCAATCGTCGGCTGTGGTGCCGGCGTCTGTGAGGGAGCGGGCGTCTGTCGAGGTGGTGAGAGCAGCTCCTGTCGATCGCGTTCTCGCTCACGTCCTGGCCGCCACGCTTCCAGCAGGGCCTCAACGCGCTCCTCCGTCGGGCCCCATCGCGCATGACCAGCCGCGTTCTGTAACCAGACTACAAGAGTCCCGTGGATCGCTCTGATATTCACTTCCCCTCTGGAATCAACAAATTTTATTAGTTGATCGTTCGGCGGCGAACTTTTTTTCAGTATTTAAATTTGCAATGGCGCCTACTTTGGAAGAACATGTTGAAAGCCGTGTCTGTATTCGTGTTCCATAGCCGGCACGACTACCTGTTTTCGCTTGAAGTGGCTAGCTTCGAGCTTCAGCAGAGCATTGGGCGCTGGATCTCGCCACTCGGGCAAAAAGACGACGAAGGAGAGGGCTTCCGTCGAGTCGGATAGTAGCCGCTCGAAGTGATTGACCATCGCCTCCATGAGTTCCTCGCAGTACGGCGGGTTTGCCTGAAAGCTACCGCTGATAGGCCTGAAGTCGAGGAAAGGCCCTCGCGAGCCAAAGTACGCGTCTGTGTCGGCAAAGGCCGAGCAGTATTGTCGGAAGTAACAGTTGAGGGGTGAGGCAAAGCACTCGAAGGCGACGCCGAACATTCTCTGAAGGCACTCGAACACGGTCACGGGCAGTGCCATCTGCGTCGCCTGGCTCTCGGTGCTACCCAGATACGTTTGGTAGCGTTTTAGCATGCACCAGACGCGCGGCAAAAACATTTCAAACTTGCGATCGTCAAAGCAGTTGTGTCTGTACAGGTGCTCCAACTTCGCCAAGTGCGTGTTGTTGATACACATCGCGTCGTTGTGGAAGCGCAGCATCGTCTGTTCCCTTTCTGGTAGATATTCAATCTAAAAAAAGAAACGTTATTGAATCAATAGAATACTTGCTCATGCGTTCAGTATACATAGCCACTGTCCACTGAAGCTTTCAATGCATTACCTGTGGAAGCCGAGGGGTCGGAAGAGAGAATTGCACTGGGTAGCACCACACTTTGCGTTGCGTACTCGCAGGTCCACCTGCAGGTATCGCGTCGGCCAAATTACTATCTTTAAGTAACTGAGCATTTTTGTCCTTGACTTTCTTTGCGTGCTCCGTGGATAAATGATAAATTTTCAAACAGATTCCTTCTACACTAGCTTTTACAGTTTCTGTTAAGTGAGGCTGACACTGACGCTTTAAATGAGCAAGTCTGTCTTGAAAATCATCAAACGTAGCACCCACAGTTCTTCTCAGCCACTGAAACGTATCCTCAGCGTTCCACTTTACCACTTTTCTACTCTCTGGCGTAGCTTCCCTTGATTCTATTACCTTCTTAGCAGCCTCTGCGTAACGAGACAACTGTTTTCTGGCATCACCCGTGAATTTAGGTCTCACGAGTTTTATGGGTATGTCATTCATGATCTCGCGATACATAGACATGGATATTTCAGGAAAACATTGGCTCGGAAGCAAAGGATCTGAACCACAATCTATGACCTTTCTCTCCATCAGCCAGCGATTGAAGGAGTCTTTTGGGGCATCTATCGATTCCCTTGTATGACACAGCTCTTGATAACACTGACGTAATTTTGCAAGTAAACTACATCTCAGAGCCTCCACTTCTGGATGAACGTGCAGAAGGTTTGTTGGAGCGCGCTCGTAAATTATAACATTCGTTGGCACATCTAAATCCCATGGTCCCCTGTTATCATATTAAGATAAAAGTAGTTACATTCCAATAATCTCAGAAGTGACACTGTAAAAGTAAATGAGGTTTACGTACGCCAATATGAATTTTTTCTGAGCAGGCATCGCAGTGCCATCTTCTGATGCTCTGCGCTTGAGTGGACCTCCTGGTGTTCCAGGAGGCATTTGTCCATTGCCAGGTACATTTGGCAAACCAATTCCCAGTGGATCCGTAATAGGGTCAAACTTCAAATACAAATATACAGATGAAAAATCGATAATTCGCAGCCTATGCAATTTTTCAAACCATCGACTTACTTGAGGTTTCAGCGATGGCATGACCCACAAAGACTCTCCAGTTAATTTATTCCAAAAATAAGGTCTATTTTCTCTTTTACTCCAGAATTTTTTCCAGCCCTGCTGCTGCAATTCAACAGAAAGTTCTGGTTCTATGTAGCCTGGTGGCGGAGGTCCCTGTAAATATTTTCACAGATGACTTGTGAAATCAAAGTCAGCGCAAACAGGCCACAAGGTGAGCTTAAAAGACATACCTGCACCACAAGACCTGGAGATTGCACATGGCCAAGAACACCAAGATGCTCTCCGGCAATCGGAGGAGGTGACAGTATAGGAGCTTGCAGCTTGACTGGAGTAGGAACTATAACCTGAGTAACCGGTGGGCAAGCTTCTTGTGTTAGAGATGGATTGAGATGGTGCATGGATGTCATTGTCGTAGCGACTGGCTGGTTCATCATCGCATCCCAAGCGGATGTGCTGGCCAACTCTTGCTTTCCACCACTGACTTCGTTCATTGTTAAGCATCAATTTGTACTATTGCTGAGTAAACAAAAGAAAGCCCATGATTCAGCTGAATTACATAAAGCAGTTGATTGTCAACCCGTTTGAAACCCGTCTGGCCCTGGGTCCGAACTTTGCCAGCCAGTTTTATGTAATCTCGCGATTAACTCACTGGCAGAATAGCGAATTTGAAGAGTGCACAGAGATCTATTAGCAGTTTAGAGATGAATTAGCGGAAGCGAATCAGCTGGAGACAACGTCCGCGCGGAAGTCGGAAAAAAGCCGCGACTGTTTGTAAACACGCAGACTACGTATCTAATAGCCGCAAAACGCATTCGCCGAGCATCCAATACAAAGCCGAGAGATTCGTGTTTGTTTACATACGAAGCCCGCGCGTCCGTGGATCTTCGCGATTGTTCGGCGAGCCAGTGACCGGCTGATCCAGAAAATAGCCGCCTCGCGTAGTCCATACTCACCGGAATCGAAGCGTCACTCGTTTCGCGGGAAATTCATTATAAAACTCAGAATTCATTCATGATTTCGAGAATCCGACCAAACGAACTCCACCTCTGAGACGCCATTTCCTTGCAACTGATGCTAGGACGCGAGAAACGCAGTGATAGAGCGGCGCTTGGATAGGGCGAAACGGCTGATCCGATGGCGCGGGCAGCGTTTTTGTGGCGCGATATATCAGGCCGCTCTGCTTTATCGACCGCGTGGGCTGACGTTTCCCTTACCGATTGGTCTGCGCGATTGCGGAGCGCTGCGGCGGGAGATTTGAACTTGCGTTGAGTTTACTTTCAGCCGATTGGACGACAGCGCGTTTATGGAATTTCCAAACTTTAAACTCGCAATAAAATACACTGGCTACCTACTTCCTAGCTTAATTAATAATTTTTACAAAACCGTATGCAAAAAAGCTGTACTCGTTAAAAGTTGGTCGCATTCCATATTTTCGCGAATAACATAATCGTCATTACGTAAGTTGAGGCGGATTACGTAACGATTTTGCGAATCGATACCAAACTCACCATTATGAATACTTTTTTCATAGTGTAGCTGTAGCATAGCATCAGAGTCGAGACTCATCGAAATTTCCCTCACGTTCCAGCATCCACTTTCCCGCCGAACTTTTTGCAGATCACCGGCAGCGCACAAAAAACTCGCATCGAGCTCGGCTCACGTAGGCTCGTAGCTACAGATAATTACACGGACGCCTCGCGCTCGATGATGAATAACGAATTAATAATACGAGCCGAGAACTTCCCGCAGTTCCCGCGCTAATTAATCCACGCGTGCACAGCGCACAGCAGCCGGCTTTCTTTTTGCCATTTTGCCGCGCGCGCGTCTACTGCGCAGCATTGACGTTGGTGGCGCGCACGTGAGAAAGGGGCACGAGGGAAATTTACACGTGGTCTTCGATCGTTGCCCGCTTGTATGCTGTGTTGCGTCGCTGGAAAGATCGATGGCTGCGAGAGGTGAACGCTCTGCGCCCCGCGCGGCTGAAAATTCGAGCAAAAATCGTTATTGATCGAGGTTATGCGTGCGCGAGCGCGGATATTGATTTATTAATTATTTCCTTGATTACGAGTCAATAAATTACGCCTTTCTCGTCGGTTATTAATAATTTGATCCCTAGTCTGATCCAATGAAATCGAATTGACACGTTAATTTTGCAAGTCACGTATACTACCGGCATCGCGTTATTATCAAATTCCTTCCAAATTATAGTCGTTCTCGAATAGCCCTACTACAGTCGAGCGGGGCAATCTAATGTATAAAACACGAAGGCACGCAATCAAAAAATCAATTGCAGCTATATACCTGCTCGCGACTATAGCCCTCGTGTCTGTATGTTGTGTATAGAGTCACACTAGCTATATAACAGGTGCGGGTGCAGAGGGCGCGGGAAGGGAAGGGAAGGGAAGGAAAGAAAAACACTCGCCGGTGGGGGAGAGAGACGACACACGGGCTGGCGTTGCTATAACAAACGCAGTGCATGGCACTTATAGGCAGACGGCACGCAAGAAAAGGCGGCTCGAGAGCCGCCGGCGCTGATTATAAAGCGGACGGCGCTTTCCAGTTTTCTGGGGGCCATCGTCGCGAGCGGAGCCGCTCCTGTTTTCGGCAATAAACAAACGCGTCCGCGGGTATTGTGATTGACATAATAGCGTGGGACGCGTCATTGGCCGGTGTTCTGTCGTCCACTCGCCTGCATCTCTTGCCGCCGTTTTTTCCGAAACGGTTCGCGGTCAAAGAGGTTATAGGAACGAGGGGGTATATTTACCGATTTTCGCGCCTTAAGTATAAGCTCGGGCGCGAGTTGTCGGTGGTGTGTGGTACGGCGTATTGATTTTCGGCCGCGCAACAACTGTCGTGCGGGTGTTGTTATGGTACCTATACTGTCCGCGAGTGTGATTCACGCCTGCGGTCCCTGTGACTGATTTTTTTGCTCGAAAACGTATCGCCGGAAACGCACGATGAGTCTCGCGTCCGGCCGTCCAGGATCTTAATAGAAAGCAGCCATCACCATCAGGATCTGACGCGGGAGATGCTCGGCGCCGCGTTTGCTGCTAACTAGTATCGTTGACGATTGCCAGACGCGGTGACAGTCGCAGAGTGCATGCATGAGTCTGAAAATAAGGAGGAAGGCTCGAGAGCTCAAGATGTGGTTCGGCCAGCAGGAGGCCAACACTTCCATCTTTTACGTCGACTCCGGCTACGAGTCCCTCAGCGCGAACAATACAAAGGTATTGTTACATATTCTCTTTTGGAATTACGAGGCTTAATTGCCGTCACTTTCGGCTGAGCTTTCGGCATCGCCCAACGCGTGTGACAACTTAATTCAGCCTCTGTTTGCTCTTCGCCGTGCATAAATTATTTTTATCAGTGTGTCTCTTTATCAGCCGCGCACGACATTGTTCCACTGCACGATTTTTTACTCGATACACACGAATGGTGTACACTTACTTCTTTCAACTAGTTGTGACAGGAAAAGTTTTGTGCAACTTGACGAAACGACGTCGCGCGTGAAGCAACGCCGTATATTATTACGCGCAAGCTTCACTGATTCGCTCGTTTGATAAAAATGCATACGGGTGACGAGGAGACTTGCCTTGCCCAATCGCATAGTTTTCACTTTTTTTCCATCTGGCTCCTCGCATTTTTCCCCCGCGAAAATATAACCGATTCATTTATTCGAAGCTCACAGAGCAGTACTCCAGGGTATTTGAATATACACGTAGACCTAATGTCGCGCTCTCCGGCCTAATTGTAATATAAATGTCTGGTATCAGCTCCGCACTCGAGAGCTTCGCCGGTATGCGATTATTTACATTGCAAATCGTATACGAGTATACGTTTAATTGACTGTGAAATAACGGCCTCGCGATATCGAGGAAAATCGGTTTGATGGTTTCTCTCTCCGATTTTGAAAATTCGGAGTAAATCAGGCAAACGAGATACGCTCGGTTGCAGTAAAGTAGACGTAAAGCAGGATCCATCGTATAGATAAATCCACAAGCACGGGTGGTCCTAATAGAGCCGTATGCGTGTATAGTAGCTCCGCAGTCGTTTGCCTCTTGAGGCGCTATCGTTTCTATGGTAATGCCGGGGAGAATTTGGACGAGAGAGATTGGGAAATAAATTTTATTGATTGCTATTTTTTCCATCCTCCACACTTTCAAGACGTTTACTTGAAGCCTCGTGGGATTTATTTTTTATTAAACCCGAACCACTTCGTGTACTGTACAGCGTGTACAGTTCGAAATCCTCGGTGACATCAGAATTGCGCGTGGCAGTGAAAAATGACACAAAAAGGCTTTTTATTAATCGCCTGTGTCCTTACGGACACAAGTTTTAAGCGAACTCGTTCAAAAAATCAAGGCCAACGCACACTCATCCTAAACCACACTCGGCGTGCGCACATCCGCGACTTCCCGCCGCCGCCGCACGAGCGAGTGGGATATGTAAAGAAAAGGAAAAAGCCCATACGCGACGAGGCTCAATCTCCTTATCGTCGGCCAGCACGCACAGCGCGACGACGACGACAATTGAAAGAAGGAAATGAGGGTGGCCCCAGGTGTGCTTCTAGGGTCAAACCTTCCAACACCACACACACACACACACACACAGTCTCTCCGACATCCGGTCTACGCACGTGTAGAGACACACACACTCGGAGCTCGGCCGATTCGTGCCGCGAAAGCGTAATGACCGCGTATACAGACTCGTTGTCGCGTGGCCGGAAGAGCATTACGCACTTATCGCTGCCGCTGCTCGCTGGCTCCGCGCATAAGTATATACATCGCGCGCGCAGCTCGCGAAAAGAAGGAGCGCGCGCAGCAACGCCTCGCGATTTTATGGAGCGCCGCGCACACATATAGCATTGTGGCATCGCGGAGAGAAGAAAACGCCGATTAACGGGAACGTTTGTGCGTGCGTTACGCGCCGAGAATATTATCGCTTCCTTTTTAGCGAGTTGAACGCACTTGGGCCCTTGTGTACCTTTTTTCCTCGCTCTACACTGATGATGATGATGATGATGACTGCTCGCCGCTGCCATTGTTCTTATCGTAGCAGGAAACACACAGCTAGAATGCGGTGTAATTGTGGAAAATTGACGCCTTTACCGTTCAGCCGTTGTTTATACTTTTATTCAAGAAACTTCCAAATTCTCAAGGAGCTCTATCGATGAAACTCATCCCCCGACTAATTACGCGCACGCGAGCAGTAGGCACTTTTTCGTGAGCTTATCGGCTCCTCGTCTATACACGCACGACACGGATCTCCGTATGGAGCCGCCTAATTAACTCGATCCGGCGCGCGGTATATTGTAAAACAGCCGCGGCATTGCGTTTTCAAATAACCCGCCGCCAAAGCTGGCGCGTGCCATTAAATCGCAGTTGCGCGTATAACAAACGAGACAATGGCCGCACAGCTCTTCTCTCGAGTATAGCTATAGGAAAAAGGGTGAAAAGAGAAGAGCCGCCGCGATCGCCGATATCGCCGCCGTCAGAAGAAATCTCCCCGGCGGCGCCTTTTATAACGTTCTCGTTTTAACCAGCTGAATTTCATTAGGGAAAGAGAAATTGCATACGATAGGTCGCCTTCGCTTTTCTCGCGCGCGAAAATCCTCATTGTCAGCGTTATTTTCCTTTTCAACGGCTTCATTAATACGCGCGTTCGCTCCACTTCCCAGATTCCGTAACTGCGTTTACGCGCGATTTTCACACGATCACGCGTGATTTGGCAGAAAAGAAAAACGAGCTGCCGGCTATCAAGTGTGGCGCATCTATATTTGCCGTTATAATTTAATGATTCTCGAAATTCCCAGCGTATAACATAATAACGAGTCCGGATTTCGTAATCGGCGGGGATCTTTAAGTGCGTTACCTCATTTTATCCCCCCTCGTGCACCTAAACTTACTCCTAGTAGCGCGACCTGTTATTAAACCAGGTCTACCGGGTCTAGAAAGTTATTCACTTCATGATTCTCCATCGATGGCTTTCTTCTTTTGGAACGCGAAAATCAAAATTTTTCGGAAATTCGAAATCGGGCTCTGGGATGTACCCCTTTGTGCTAGGGGATGCACACCGGGCCTAGAAAGTTGTGTTTTTTCGAGCACCTTTTTCAAATAGTCAAACCAAGACAGACTCTATAATTTATTAATTTAAAATGTTAGATTTCAATGAGCAATGATACTGTACGTAACAATCGAATAAAAAAATATGCGCGCGCTCTGTCAATTCTAGTCGATCTCGATTACAATAATGCCGTAATGAAGCGGCTCATTGAATCGTAACGAGCATGGATCTGCTTGATTCGCTGCGTAATGCGTTTTAAAAATAACTCCATGGAGCACGTAATTGCATTCATAAAAAATCGACAACAACGGCGAAGTGCGCTCCGATTTTCCATAAACGCGGCCGCGCGCGCGATAATTGCTCCCCTAACGAGCGAGTCGACGCGAAAATGGTTTCGCGCGCCGTTGCCGGCGGGTCTATACAATTAGACAGAATCGACGCGTAAATCTCTCGGCCGTTCATTTGCAACTAGTATACGCGCGAGTTTAATAACTCAATATTTCGGATTTTTGCGCGACCCGCGCGCGTCGGGCAGAATAAAAAGAGAGGAGAACTTATGTAAATATTTAATGCCCCAGTCGTGTTGCGACGCGGCGCTACCTGAGGGCGCAGAAAACGAGGGAGAAGAATTTGCATGCGGCAGCTGATGCTCTCTCATTAACGTCATCGCCGCTGCCTCGGACATTGATCGATCGGCTAGAATTTATTTCCTCTGCATTCTCTCATCACGCATATAGTGTACGTGCCTCGCGATGCCACTCGGAGATTCGCTCTCGTGACTCGCGGTTATGCGCGCAGCACCCGATCGACTCTCTTTAATTTCGATTTCTCAAATTATTCCGTGGCATCCTCTCGCTCGTACAGTACACGATGTTACTCTTGCGGAATTTTTGCTTCCCTTTGTCTCCCGACCGGCGCGCACATCAAACGTCGCCCTTCGACGTCGACAAAGTTCGTTCAACCGGCGCAGGAGCAGCAGGTATGTGCTCGGGAATTATGCGAGGAGCTCTGATCCGAATAAGCTATATAGGTACGCGGCGAGATACGACGCGCGCGGCAGCAGTTCGTGCTGAATTTCAGCCGAGACAGCGGATAGATAAGCCGCGCGACGACGGGAGAGATTGACGAGCGGTCTCGCTTTCATACTCGCTTGCGTATTTATTTATGGGCCGCCCCGCTCGCGGATAGCCGCGCATAACACATGCGAATCCGCAGGCTGGATCTCGCTTCGAGAGATGCTAACATAAGTCGGGAGAGAGGAAGCGCGGCCGTATTAGGTAATGGACGTGCTCGCGTACAAGCGAACGGGGAGGAAAAATCCTTCTACTCCTACGGCATGATGATTTTCGAACGAGACTTAATACACACGTATACGCGCGCGCGCGGGTTCAATAGCCAGAGCCAGCGCAACAAAACACGAGAAAACAGTCATTCCGCTCACGAATCTCCAATCCGATCTCTCTCCCGGCGAACGCCGCGCTGCTGCATGCATGCACACATACGTGGGTGTATTACGGAGTATCGGGGCACGTAATAATGGCTCGGGCTTTATTGTGTTTTGTATAAGTAAGACGAAAAACGTAGGCGCGTGTCCCGCGGGGCACGAAAAACAAACTTGAACTTTCTTCCTATATATCGCGTACGCCTATTTACGTCGTATAAGAATAAGCAGCAGGTCCCTCCTCCGCGAGCGCGCGCTGGCTTTGTTCGCGGCCGTTGCTTCTTTTCGCGCGCATGTATGATGCGCTCGGCGTGACCGGCATTTCGTATGCGCATAGGAGAGCTGCAGCGCTCTATTCCTTTATATTCCATTTTCTCGTCCGCACACTCTATACGCATTGTTATTTTTTACTGCCACTTTGTGCGTATCCAACGCGTGCTCCGATGTTTAGCCTACTTTTGATAGTTTTTTTATTGCGTTTATCACTCGAGCGACGCTTATCTCAACCTTTCAATTTGCGCAAAAACGCGACGTCTCACTTTCACCCGGCGCTATCTCGCGCGCCCGCATATATATGATGTTTTTCATCGGCCAATAAAAAATCCCGGCGCATATGCGCGTATACAACTGAATAAAGGGGAGGAGGAGGAGGAGGAGACGCGCGCGCGCGCAGGCGGTGACTTATAACGCAGCGCGCGGCCGCCGTCCGATGTCGCGCGATACACATCGCGAGATTTTTCGCCCAGACGCGTGGGAGGCCCCGCGTCGACCTGGTACGCGCGCCAGACGAGCTTTTGTTGCGTCGCGCGAGAGGCTATCGCTCTTCACCCCGGCGATCTTCGTTACGACCTTTTGTGCGAGCGTATACATTTTTGCAGCTCTCAAGGCCGACCTTGTTCTTTTCTGAGCGCACAACTACGAGGGATTTGTTATTGTTGCAGGGATAATTTATATACGATAATCGTTGCTCCTCAACTTGTCGAGCGCAGAGCAAATCATTAGCGAATTTTTCCCTTTGAAATTCGCAGCTATCTCCCGCGCTCCGAGTCCTCGTGCGCGATTTATATACACTCAAAGGCCAACAAAGTACCACAGCATCGGAGCGTTCACACCACCTCTTTCTCCCCCCTATCGGCTCGCGATTTCGATCCGACGACCGGCCGATCTCGACAAGATCGAGAGCCGATATACCTGCACACATCACGTATAACACACACAGTCGGGGGGTTCAAGGGTCGTCCGCCGCGCGCTTCCGTAATGGAATTCCCTCGCGGTAGCCGCGGTGTATTTATATACCCGAGACCGGATAGTGGATATGTACTCGCACTTGAGAGCTGCGCGCGAGCGAATGGATATAGGCTTGATTTGCGGCGCGCTGCGGTCCCGCAACCGGTTTCGCACCGCTGTTGAACGTGATGCTGATGAGGCTTTTTGCGCCCAAGACTTTTTGCGTCTAGGATTCTCTCCGAGGGACGACGACGCCGCGCGCGAGCAATTGATACGCTCGTTTGCTTTTCTTTTCACCGAGAGAGAGAGAGAGAGAGAGAGAGACGCCGTGAACCTTTATGTCTCGTCAGCTTGAGGAACGGCACGAGTTTTCTGATTGTTGCCGCTGATGGTATTTGACTTGCGATTAGCGCCTTTTTTAAGAGTGCGTTTTACCAAATTGAAAGAAGTGATTTTTCCCTGTATCTCTACGCGGCTTATCGGTGTTGATTTTTACTTCGCGAAGTTCTATACAGTCGAGCGATCGATACTTCGAGAGATAACACCGCTCGAGGCCCGCCGCGTATCATAATCGCTATTGAGGGAGAGCTGACATCGTGAAAGGATAAACGACTCGATCGTGACCCCCAAAAGCCGAACACATCCGCGATCGCGTTACTTCCTCTCACCGCGAGCTTACTCAACTTCGAGGTGCTGGTTACATCGACGGCTCGACGGCCCGTCGAATCTCGCCCGGAGTCATGCACACGCGCTGCTGCGCTGATGCTGGTCGAGGCCACTGGGTCAGGAAGTCTGCAATTACAATCCTGCTCTCGGCTCTCTCGCGCTGCATGCAGCGCGCACCGGTGCAGCTTCATTACGCAAAAGCCATAAAACGAGCGGCCGATCGTGATCCTCCTGCCATGAAGCCTGCCTCAACTTCCAGATAGGCTTTATTTAATTACTAATTGCTTTGGATAATAGTTGCGGTGTGTTTGCAATTTATAGAGGCTCAATTCTCCCTACATTAAAGATGACGACACGCGTGTCTACTCGTCGTCGTTGGCGTTGTCTCTGCTAAATATAGGCGCGTCGTCGTCGAAAAAGAGCAAGAGAGAGAGAGAGAGAGAGAGAGAGAGAGAGAGAGAGAGAGAGAGAGAGAGAGAGAGAGAGAGAGCTGCATACGAGCGGGCAAGGAAAGAGCGCGTAACGTAACGCGCAGACCGCAGTCTCCGGCAAGGAGCTATGTATGTATATAGCACGCGCAAGCCAAGATAACCTTCCGTCTCGATATACTATTGTATGGTATACCTCTGTCTCTAAGCGAGCGACTGTGCTCTGTCCTTCCCTCGGTTTCCCCCTCTTCTCTACATTCGCATGTACTGAATACTGTTGTATCACTGTGACCCGGACTGTGACATAGCGCTCACACTGATAAACATAACCTAACAAGTGTGAAATCGTCGTTGTTTGTGGTTGTTGAAAGCGTGGCGCATCGTTGTACTGAAGACAGTATTCGCAGTCTATTTTATGTTATGCGACTAAATTATGGACGAACACATGGACAAGAACTCTAAAGGCCTCGCGAATACACCAAACAATAGGTAAGTTCTGGAATTGAGATAACGCTTACTACACGTGTGCGTAAAATGGTCACCTGCATGTGCGCAAGTTGCGGACGTGTGACCTATTTATAGCCGCACGTAGGCAAACATGTAATTATAAGGAAAGAGAAATTTCGATTTTGACAAGCTTTGAGCGTTACCTGATACCTCGTGCTCTGTTTATGCTTCTTATACAGAGCTATAGAAAGTGGGGGACCGCATCGACCGACCACGCTCTCTATAGGTACCCTCTCTCTCCTTCTACGTGTTATATGCTTCTGACGCGCGCGCCAATTTCAAACGGTAAAAGTTCTCATTTGCACGACTTACCATTTCAGCGACATCGAAACAGAGATGTTGGAAGATGTTCACGAAGAATTGTATGCTAGCACTGTTAAAACAGAGCTGTTGGAAGATGATCAGCAAGATCCTTGTTTTAGTGCCGTTAAATCGGAGGCATCGGAAGACGCTCCGCAAGAATTTTATTTTTGTGCCGTTGAAATGGACGGATTAGAAGATCCTGAATTCAAAGAGCAAATGCAGTATGATCAATTAGAACAAGAGAGACTAATGCGAAAGCGTCAACGAGCAGCAGAACGCCAGAGAAGGTATAAGGCTAGACAAAAAATGTATGAGGAAGCAGTAAAAACAATGATTGCAAGTCAGAAAAAAGGTGACGAGCACTCTCAAAAGGAATTTCATTGCGCCGAATTTAAAACACAGGAAGATTCGCAAGTAGGGTGGGCAAACGACTTTTTAAAGGAACAATTCGAAAAGAGAATGATGAAGCGTAAAAAAGACGCGGAACGCCAGCGACGCTTCAGACGGTACAGAAAGGAAATACAGTTCAAAGATTTACAAACAATGGTGACGTCGGCTGATGACGATTCGTTAGCAGATATTACTCAACCATCGAAGAGGTATAATCTTCGTATAAAAATTCAATTTCATACTATTTATTCTGTTACTGTTCATTAATGACCTTTGATTGTTAGTGCCGTAAGACCGGAAGTATCGGCGAATATCAATTACTCAGAATCTCAAGCAAAGCTAAACCGTCAGGAAGAACAACTAAAACAGTTAATACAAAAGCGTAAACAAACCGCAGAACGCCAGAGAAGGTATAGGCAGGCGAAAAAATTGATAAAAAAGATTGCAAATACTGATTCATCGAGTAAATCGAGCACAGATAAACCGCAAAGGTATTATCATCAATATTACTGCGATTTTTATGCATACTTTTGAAACATACATTATAACCTAAAGCAATCATTTTATATCTCTAGATTTTGCATAACGGAGATAAAACTAGGGAATGTTTGTCGTCAAAGTAAAAATAATGTACGACCTGATGAAGAAAGATTTTACATAAAGCAGATTAAACTAGGGAATGTTTGTGATCAAAGTACAAGTATTGTACAATCTAAGGAAGAAAGAAAAAACAATGCTAGGCTGAATTTACTGAATTTCATAGCAGCACAAGCGTCAAATGCTCCTAACCAAGCTTTTACACATGAATCAGAGAGGTAACATTTTTCAAAACCTTTCATTCATACCTCCACGCAACCTAAACCTTTCGTAATTACTTTGAAATTCCAGTGTTACAGCACAGGAAGGATTAGCAGATGTTGAGGTCGAACGAATGTAGGAAAAATTTATTAGCAAAGCAAGAATTAATGTTAAGAAAGCAAAGTACCTAGGGATAAGGATAAAGTGCGAGTTAAATTACAGAATTAAATATATTTAGAATCAAGGAACGTTATTTTTGTATGTTTTTGATAAACAAGTTATTTAGTATATAAATAATTATTGCATATACGACTGATTTCAGTGTTATTTCTCCAAGATTTATGCCCATGCCTTGAATAGTAAAAAATAGTTAAATCTAATGATTAATTCGAATGAGAGTTTATTATAATTTGCCGAGCATTACAGACGCTTCTCGAATTATTTGTTAATATTCGCTGGAGGATTTTCGATGAATGATCGATCGTTTACAATATCGCGCAGGAGCACCATTAATCACCGGTGGAATTAAAGTCGAGACAAACTCTCCCCTATGCGCGTGTCGCACATTCACTCGGCATCAGCTCGCCTTGAAGCTGCAGCAAAGGAGCCTATCAGCGGCGCGCGAGCCGTGCTTTCTCTCAATTGTAGCTGTACAGCACAGCTTCGACGAGATCGCGCCGAGTCGATTATATGCGCCTCTACCCACGGCGCCACCTTTTTCTAATAACTTTCGGATACTCGAACGTTATGCACTCGGCGGCGCGAGCATACACTTTCGCCTTTCACGATCGCGAAAATTCAAACTGTCTTTTTGGCGACTGTCGCCGTAGCGAGCGACAAGTACCCGCGGGAACTTTCTTTTGAGTCGGAGCTTTTTTCCTCTCGAGAGACGCTGCTCGTGTACTCGCGTAATGGAATAAGAGAGGAGATCGCCCGGACGTGTTTATGTACGTGGCCGGCGAGATTCGCCTTGACACTGAGGAAAAATTATTGGGCGGGTGGTAGTGTCCGCGGATTACGACTCGCCGAGCGTGCAACATTATATAAACCCCGTGTTGTACAAGCCGGCGACTTGCTACCGGAATTAAGAATATCGTCGAATTTATCGCGTACTTGTTTGTAAGCTCGTTGCAGCAGCAGCCGACGCGGCTCGAGTTTCACTTTTCAGTAAAACGTTGCCCCTTCTTTTTAATCTCGCTTCTCGCGGCATTTCGAAACGAGCGTATTATGGTGCATCGCCGTTCTATTCGCGGAGAATATTTGTGTTGGAAAAACGGCGAAAAGCCGAGAGATCGATCGTCGCGACGCGTCGACCGTGGAAAGAATATCGACACGTGCGAGCGAAAGAGAGAGACTGATTTCTCGTGGAATGCGGTCAGGTTGACAGCAGTCACCTGGGCGGCTACTGTGGATTTCGCGAATTTTTTGCGAATTTCTTGGAATTACCGGCGACTCATCGCGAATCTCGCGCTCGTGTGCGTGTGTGTGTGCAGGACGGAGGTGAACGTCTAGACTGGGCGGCGGCGAACGGGAGCGTTATTGCCCGGATTCCTCGTACGCGTAACCTTATTGGCTAGTCACGCGCTCTTAGCGCTCGGATGATCGTTTGCGGGATTTTGCGTGTCAATATGCGGGCTCCCGTTTATTGTCGTTTCGCTCGTGAAATCGCGTGCCCTCCACACCCCTGCAGATTTTTATTATCAATTGCAAAAATAACGCGGTACCGCTTTGCCCACGCGGATTATAACGTTTGATAATACTCGATCGCTCGCTCCACGAGTATACGCAGTGCACAGACAGACATAAATAGCGGCTGCGGCACAGAGATCTGCGTTTAGCCAGGCTATAATAAACGAGCGATACTGTACTTTTTCTTTTCCGCTCGCTCCAGAGACGCGCCACTAATGACGTCCTTACAGGTGAATGGAAACCGACAAAGCGGATCGCCCTCAGAAAAAATAGAATATCGACACGCCCTTGATAATACGGCCGCTCTCGCGTGTGCTGGTATATATAGGTATGTTATGAGCGGATAAACTCACATATATACCGCGAGATTTCGAGACCGAAAGTTCGAGACAATGGACTGTTGGCATAGCGGCGTGCATAAAACGTAATAAGCGGATATAAAGCATCGCGGCGAGGGGAAAAAGCGAAAAAGCGAATGCCTCGCCGTAATAAAGATCCAGTGCGCGTGTCCTGAGCGCACGACAAAGGCTCGTCCCGTCGTAAACATAAAGATGCCACGCGGCAGCCGGCGATTATCTTGGAAAAATCGCCAAGAGGGGCGCCAGAGCCGCCCGAGGTACACATAACTCAAGCCCGCGCGACCACCGTGTCTCTCCTCGTCATCAACGCGGCGTCCCTCGAATTAGCGATCGTGTACGCTTATAAATAGTTCGGAGCGCGGGAACGGGGGCTTTGTCGTTCCGACTAAACTGTGGATAGCTCCTTTTTGTATCATTGTGCAACGATCGAGCGCGTCAAGTCAACGACCCATTTCTGCACAAAAGAAAGCCAGCGATAGAGATCGAAACACAAGCCGATATCCGCGGCATTGCAACATGCACACCGCAGCATCAGGCCGTACGGCCCTGGCAAGGCAGCCTCCCTTCGCGCGACTCGGCTTACCGCGCGCGCGGTGGTGGTAGCACAGAACCGCAGCGCTGCCGCTGCACTTCTATCTCGTCGGCGCGAGTCAGTTCCTTTCGAGGCTCCGACAGGTGTGCCTCGTATCTCTGCAGCGGCGCAGTTTCACCGAGCGTATAGTTATACCGATCTCGCGCGCGACGGCCGGGCCGCGAGTGACATGACTGTTCCGGAATAAGGGGGAGCACCGAGAGAGAGAGCGAGCCGAGCGAGTGATAAGGATGTACATGCACACGATGTACGAGGAGGCGGGCGGCGCCCCGTCGCAGCAGGCGCTGGCCAAGAGACCGGCGCGCTTTGTTTACCGGCAGCAAATGCTCCAGCAGCGCAGCTGGGAGATGAGCCGGAGCCGCGAGAGCAGCTGCGACACCTCGAGCGTGAGTATTTTTGCGGAAAATTTCAGCGGGAAAATTGCTCTCCGCCGCCGCCGCCGCCGCGGCACCGCTGCGCTGTGGGAACGTCTCGGCGGCGTAACTGTATACCGCCAGCAGCGGCGATCGGTTCGCGGGCGCACGCGGGGGGAATACTAACTGCTGCCGCTGCATCGACGTTTGCGAAAAAGTGATAACGGGCCGGCTTCTTGCCGCCTCTCCCTCTTCTTCTCCTGTTGTGCGTGCAGTGGTTGACGCTTCTTTACTTGCAGGCTCGATAAGATGTTCGGGAGTCCCCGCGGCGGTGCAAGGTGCGTTGCGCTTTTATCGTTAACGTCTTCATCGAGCGCTTTAATATTCGGCTCGACACCTGCGACTGGAATTTCTCATAAAAATGCTCTTTTATCTCTGCGCTTATAGTGTGTATAATTACGATGAGCACCCGCCAGGGAAAAAGTGCCGAAGCACCGTTCCAGCAGCCAAACAGCTCACTCCGTGCTCGGGCGATTTTTTCCGCTCCGCGTTAATCGCGGGCGGCCGCGAGTTAGAATGCAAGCTCCCGCTCGGTCTCGGGGTCAGACGCAGCAGTATTCTCTCTTCTCTCTCTCTCCGACAGAACGTGAGAATGGTCGAATCGTCCGAGTAACGGCCGCCGCGACTGCAACTGCATGCGCGCGCGAGCCGTGGCCGCGGTAAACCGGTCGCCTACTGCGTCCTCCTCGTCGCCGTTGTCGTACGACTCCTAATGAGGCGGAAGGAAGAGAGGAGATTTCGTCTGTTCTCACGAATTTGTACGCGTTTACGGAAAAACGAAAAGAGGCTCTCCTCGCTTTTTTTCCGTTGCACTGGCTCCTCTTTTCAGACCGGGCTCTAATGAACCGTCGGCTATTCTCTCGCTCTTTTGAAGAGCTACGCGGGGAGAGAAAGATAAAGAAGCAGGGAGAGAGAGAGATCCGCTCTTGGAAATTGCTTTCGTTCGAACGCACAATACAAAGAGAGAGAGAGAGAGAGGCTGCCGATGCTAGGACTCGCGCAGCTCGATGAAGAAATAAAAGAAGCATTGTCGCTCGGAAATTCGGTCGGTTTCGCGGCCAAGTTCGCAGAATTAATGGTCCGTGCACGATCGCGATGCCAAACCGGTTGATGATAGCAGTCGCTCGCCCGGGAGAAAGAGGGAGAGAGAGAGAGAGAGAGAGAGAGAGGATAGAGAGCGACGCGAGCAAAAAGGAGGCGCTTCGGCGCAGGTTCATCTTCGGCTCTCTCATTTGCGATGCGTCGCCGCGGAGAAAAAGGAGCTGCTATAGCTCGCCCGTTTGTTTGACGTTTTTGGCGCTAAACTAACGTGCTTCGACAATCGCCGCGAAGATAACAGTTAAAGTCCGCCGTGAGTGGAGTATAGGCGAGCGCGCGGGAGAGCAATTTGAGGGGGCTTGACCCTGAATGAGCCTGAGCGGCGCGAGCGCGCGCGGGTCGTCGACCACCGCGCACCCATAACCGCGGCGCGTATTGTAATAGTAAGCGAAGATTATCGGGGATTCGCGCGATTTCGTGTGGGATGCGAACGCGGCAGCTGCTAAAGAGTATAGAGACTCCTCATGTCCGCTGCGCGCGGTTACCTCAGCGCTAGCTGTTACTTAATTATCGCCGATCTAAAGTGGATCACCTAGACACAATCCCAGAACATATAACATCCGAAGGACATTGACGACGCTATCGATCGATCAATCTCGGCCCGGCCGCGCTAAAAGCGAAAAAAGCCGGTACTGGGAAAGCCCCGCGGCCGCATCGGCGAGGGAATTCGGTCGTCGAACCTGCGCGCGATCGCACTTTTTGCCCGCGTCCTTGAACAAGTTAAGCGAACGAGCGAGCGAGCTGCCGCGATCGAACACAATAACAGAGCATCGAAACAATTAGCCGCGAGTGCGCGTAGAAATCGGCGGCGAAACGAGATCGCTTCGCTCGATTCAATTACTCTCCCCGCGAGCTCTTCCCCCTTTCTTTCCTCCTCAGCTCCGCAGGTATTCCAGCGAAAACGAGCGCTAACGAGTTGCGAAAAACGAGCGCGCGGAACAAATGACATAATGGAAAAAATCTCCTGTACACCGCACGCGTGTTGTAAAATCGGTAATCGAAATTACGTCTCTCGCAACAACATGTAATCCCGGGAGCTATTAATTTCCTATAACTCGCCGTTATTTATTTTTGGCTCGTGACGTGGCGCGCGTGCGCGTAATAGGTGTGTATAACGATCGCGCCTTGGAAAAGGAAGTTTGACGAAAATCAATTAGAGCTCGTGTGCGTCCTGTGAGTGAATTTCACTTTCGTTTCGGCAGCTATAGTCGACGCTGTTGTTCGCCGAGAGGCTCGAATTTGGCAACTGAGAACGAAAAATTGATCCTGTCGCCTGCGTCTGAGAAATAAGTACACATCAATCGTCCCCCAACGTTAGACGTTCGATTTGAATTTGAAAAGGCCTCGTCGAAGGAGCGCGACTTTCTGCCGCTGTTATGTGTATTCTACCTTGCACAATGTCTATTCGGGCCGGATAAAAGAATAGATTACGCGCTTTATTATTGCCCGAGATAGCCTGTGGAAGTGTAACGGTTATGTAACCGCGTCGGCCTCATAAATATTTTTGTTTTTGTTATTGTTTTTCCCCGTGGCTGTTAATTCCTCGCTAGCCGCTATGCAGTGGGACGTGAATATCGAGCAGAAAAGCCAGATGCTTCACGCAGTATCACGATCATATAGCGGCTGCAGCAGCAAGTGCTAATGCACCTGCGAATTTTTGCAAGGCTTCGTCATCGTCGTCCGATGCACAAGTGTTCCCACTTTTTTTTTCGTCAAGATTGATGGACGCGTGTGCGAAGCTTCTCAAAGCCGCGCGCGTACAGCTGAATAATCGAATTGAAGCTAAAATTAACGAGGAAAAATACAGCTCGAGCGCGAGATAAGCCTGTGCATTTTTGCAAATATTGTCCCAAGCGGTGGCTCGATCGGCTTTCCACAACGCATCCTGGCCGCAAACAGAGTATAGGTGATGAAAAAAAATTCCCAGACGATTGCACTAGCAGAGTGGCAAACACACGCGGCCGGATAATAACGATGGAATAAAACTTTCGTTTCATAACGCGACGACGCTATATTATCCTACATACACAAACTCTCTTTCGCAACGGAATGTCGCAGCTAGACAACATTCGATCGGTGTGACTCAGTCGAATCGCTCCACATTCTAGTCCAGCAGAAGCTCCCGATGTCACAGTTTCGCAAAAAAGCTCAGCGATCGGATATCCGCTGGCGACTCGTGCTCGCGCCTAATCGAGCAACCGATCGAGGAAGCGCTGCAGCAGCAGCGGCGCACGCGTGTTTTATATGAAATCGATCCCGGATATACGCCGTGCCGTCACCTCGTGCCCGGCAAGACTAATCATTGCGCGGCCTATCTTGGCGTGTAATCGCGGCCTGGCTCCTTGGAATAATAAATCCTTCGCCTACTTTGCGAGCTACTCTTATATATGACATATAACACCGTGGCTCGGGAGACTGTCGCAGCCGTGACCCAGAGCGGAATTTTCGGCTCGAGAATGCGGGTGGCTTATACTTCTAGAAAGTATTATTTTTCACATCAGCGAGAGATGATCCCTCTTTGATTTATCAGCTCGTCCGAGCCGTACCGTTGGCTGTCACGCGCGCTGGAGGTCTAGAATCTAGAGGAAAAAAAATGTAAGAAAACGCCAATTTGCGCGTTCGCGGGAGCTGTTTGTTTTTTTTTTCTTTTCGAGAAAGCGTTGGTATGCGCGCGCGAACGAAATGGATCGGAGAAACCGAGCGAGAGATACATTTTTTTCGTCGTGCGTACGCGAGATGCTTTCGTCGCGATAAGCAACCGCTTAACGACGGAATGTATTTCATTCGACTAGGTTTATCTCTCGAGGAGCAGCGCTTAATAAGGAGGCGCTGTTTATGAAAACGAAAGTGGCGCCGTTTACCGCAGATCCTCGAATTATACAAATGAACGGCGTTGCTATAAGGCAGCGCTTTATGACTACGCCAAATTACGCGCGGGAAAAATAATCGTAAAAGCTCGCAGCTTTACGAGCCGTTTTCCCCGCGGAGATTTACTTAGAGACGGAATTCCTCGAAGGTGAATCTATATCAGCCGCGCTCGCGAATAAACAAACTCGCGCAGTACTACAGCTGTGCTCTCGCGAGGACCTCTCTCGGGAGAACCATCTGCCGTCTTCTACACTCCCCCATAATTTTCTTCTCCCTCCCTGCTATACTAGCCGCGCCGCAGCAGCAGCAGCAGTCGTTGCAATAACGTACGAACGACTCTCATTTCGCGACTTAGTAGACTGCATACGAGCTGCACCTACCTCTAGAATTCCGAATTTTTTAACTCGGCGCGGGTAAAAGTGAAAATGCACGCTCGAGCCGTTTTTGGTCGCGCGCTTTACGAAAATGCGTAAAACGTATAGGCGGCTCGTTATGCAATTTACCTTGCGTCCTTGCGATGATGATGATGATGTCGCGTTTTTTTTGCGCGAAAGTGGGTTTCTTCTGCGGCGGGGTGTATTCACCTAGCGTGCCGTCCCGGAATATCAATTTACCCCGTCGGACTTTCTTGCCCGCGTTTATCCGTCGTTCCCGGCGTGTACCCCCATAATTCACCTGATTCACCGCTCGGCGCAAGAAGCTGCAAAAACGAGAGCCGCTTCACTTCCTCGCCTAGAACAAAGCCGTCCGATCGTCCTCTCGCGCAGCAGTTTCTCGACGGTAAACAACAACGTCGACGACTACGAGAAATTGATAGGTCATGCGGCAGACAGACAGCCACGGCGAGGTATGCGTGGATTATTCGGTGAACCAGCGGAAAATGAGTGTGCAGCCGCGGAGATCTTCCCACGAGGGGAGAGAGAGAGGGGAGAACGTCGGACAGTTAACTACGAGGACGTATGTGTAATGCGCCGCACTGGCGTAACGCGCGACACACATAAATCGCCGCCGCGTCTCGGAAGTGCAATCCTCTCCCGTGTGTAATTTGTAATGGACGCGATGCCGCTGATGCTGCACTGGAAGCGGTAAACTTGTTACGAAACTTCATCCTCGGAACGATTCCAGCCTCGCTATATAGCTGCAGACGGCGTTTTAATCGAAGCTATATACGCAGTGCCAATAAGGAAGCGGATAATACTCTTCGTCGTCATTTTTCCACAATAGGCCGGTGCGCAATTCATCGTCCCGCACGTGTAACTCGTCGCAAAGACACTCTCCTGACCCGGTTATAGACAACCGGCAATTAAGAATCGCTGATGAGTCTAAACCGCTATAACTGCCGCTCGCTTTTAAAGCACAAAGGGACTTGCGCGAGTTCGGGAGATCGCTTAGTTCCAGTAGCCGCGCGTATAAATATTTTGACACAGTTTCTGAAAAAAGCAGCTCGACGCTTATCGGACACTTGTACACACGCGCAAAAACTCCCAACGGCGCGTAATTTCGCATCGTAATGCTTCCTTTTTTTTCTCTCTCCCATATAATACTCGCTGAAACACGGCCGAGTACCCTAAAAAAAAATTCACGAATTCTCACGTTCATTCTCTCTCGCTTCGGCGTTCATTGTTTCTCTCGGATGTGTACAACACATCGCGCGCCGATGCCCTCCTTCTTTCTTTTCTGCTTTTTACGATTATTATTCACGAGCCGCCGCGAATTCACGTGCTTTGCGGGTTTACGGGTGGACTAAGGCAAGACTGTGTGGCCCAAACGGGTTCTACGCGCAGTTGAAGCCGAAGACGATGACAAGCCCGGCGAAGCAGGGAGAAAAAAGTGAGTGCCGGGACGTGGATGTGCTCGTGCGGACGTGTGTGAGAGATCGGCCGCGACAAAGGCACCGTTAAACCCGTTTGCCGAATCGATTTCGCGGTAGGACCATTTTGCCCTCGCCAGTGTGTACTTCTCGAACGAGCTTCCAATTTGTCTACTTTATTTTTGAGGATCGGGTTGCTTCCGAGAATCCAGGCCTTTCTTTGGCTCGTCGTACTCGACTAATGCTCGCGATTACTTTTCGAAAACTTGTCTGCACGGTGCCTTATTCCTGTATTTATTCGCGGGCTTAAAAAGGCGCGATCGGCAGTTTTATCATTTCAATAAAAACGATCGCATTATCGACGTATTGCGAAATTACGCAACGCCGTTTTCGAAAGCTCCGAAAGTCCCGAGCCGCCGCGAGTCTAATATGGCAAATCGCGAAACAAACACGTTAGCGCGGTGCAGCGTTACGCAACGAACCTTAACACTTTCTTCGCTGCTTCGCCCCGATCTATCGCGCACTTTTACCTCGCGTCAACCTCGATATCTCGATGCATAGGTGCAGACGCACGCAACGGCAGCAGATCGTCATCTCGATCTCTTGCCTAATGGGAAATCTAACGTGACGGCCGCTTTCCCATACCGCTACGGTCACCGCAAATTGCTCCGATTAACGAGTCACGTTCTACCAAGTGTGTGTATCATGCGCAGCGCAGTATCATGTACACACACGCAGTCGGCGTTATGGGTCCAAAGAGAGCAGAGTTTAAATGCCCCGGCACGCCTATAGCGCGCGATTTATAGTTATATACGGACACTTTTTACACACTCGCGAGCTGTTGCAGAGGAGCTTGTTTATACGAGTATCGGAATAAGTGCGCATCAGCTCGCGAGCTAGAGACGATCCCGTATGTTATTGCTCGGCGTCTCTCTGGATGTGGATGTGTGTCGGTGGAGCGAGAGAGGCTATACGCGTACCGTTAGACCAACAGCTGAGAGAGCGCGAGCTGCTCGATCGGCTCTTTGTTTCTTATTTGGCCGAGCGCGGTTTTGGTGCTTTTGCGGAATTTAATTAGCGCGGTGAGAAAATGATGCAGCGGAAACTTTCGAGAGAGCGAGAGAGGATGTCGCGCGTAGGCAGCTTGTAAATCACGCGACACGCGCGCAGCTTATCGTCGATCGATGATAAATCAAGCTGACCCACATAAAAATTGCATACGATTATGCGCGCGAGCGCGAGGAAAAAGGCAATTTGTACGGCGTGGATGATTAGAGTGCTGATCGATCGCCACCGAGGTGTGCAAATTGAATACGAGTTTTAATCATTTTGAATTTTCCATCATAATACATCACGCGCGGGCTGCGGGAACGCGGATAACGGATTTCGGCGCGAGCCGCTCGCCGAGTTTTCCTCTCGTGTATATACAAGTAGTCGTATTCTTGTGTGCAGCGCGCGCACGTCGTCTATTCCGTATATATAACACAGGTGCCTATCGGGTTTTCGCGCGATAGAACAGCCAGCTGCGCCGGCCTCCTGCTCGCCTGGTAGAGCGACGATCAAGACGTTTGCGCAAAACGCGTGCCGCTCGGCGGCGAGCACGCGTACAACGACCGCGGCTACGACGTGTGTGTGCCGCTTCTTCGTTATCTCAGCTGATGCGCGTTGCTTCGTATAACATTTAGCTCCGAGTACGAGGTGGTCCCGGCTGAAAGTCAAAAAGCCGAGCAGCCCTGCGCATGCAAGCCTTCGAAGCCGTCTAAGCGTCTCGGGTGCTGGCAATCGGCCCATCGGAGCGTACATCGATGCGCAAGTGTGTTTGCGCCGAGACGTCCGCGTCGGTGCAACAAGTCGCGCGCAGACGTAACGCCACGTGCGTACCCGGAGAGCAGGAGTCGAGTGCGAGTCGTCCGATGCCTCCTCTCTGTGCCAGCTTTGCGGGTATGTAGGTTGAGCGGGAGAACGAACGAGAGCTAGGCTTTGTTGCTGGATATATGAATTTTGAAAAATCGCCACAACTCGTCTTTATCTCTGTGTACACACGAGAGCGCGGCGTGACGAGTTCATTAGATTCCATTGCCGCGTATAACACGCTATCTTAATTATGCAATTCCACCGAGTACGTTTACCTCGTTTCGCGACTCGAGAGACCGGCAACGGCACAATAGTTTACAAAACGAAAAAGCTCATCCCGTGCGTCCGACAAACACACCGAGAGGCCGCATTATTATGCCCGCCGACCCCGCGTCGATAATTTATCGGGAAAAATCAGGAATTACAATGCGGCACATAAATAGCACAGCTCGATCCTCTCTGCAGTGCGCCTTTGTCTCTCTTTCTTCGCCTGTTCCACTTGCGCGCCGTGTATATAAACGCACTGCGGGCCGCTCTTTTTTACGTGTCGTCGCCGAGGTTCTCTTGCTCGCGGTGCACGTGCACCTCTATCGCTGAGGTCGAACAATCGCGTGTCCCTCTCTCTCTCTCTCTATAATTTCCGCGCGAAATTGCGCGCCGATCGATTAATGATTCGATTGCCCGAGCACCGCGATATTTTTCCATCCGGACTGCATAATAACGCGCGTGGGTTATACGATCGTACGTTTTAATTCAAGCCCCGGCTCGTCGTTTTTTCACTGCTTGGACGCGCGGCAAAAATGAAATCGTACGAATCCTCGAGAGAGAGATTAATACCGCAAAAAGAAGGTCCTTGTAACGTACACGTATAATACGGCGTGGGTGACTGTCGCCGAAGCCGAAGCTTTCACGAAATCGCTGGCGCGCGACTTACGTAAGCCAGCTGCGTGTTTCTCTTATACCTATATATAAGGAGCTGTGAACTCCGAATCGGGGCTACGAACGTGTATCCATTTCTGTGACTGTAGCCGATGTACGAAAATTCAATTATGCGTGATTACGTGAAAAAGGACTCGCTCTCTTGGCGAAAATCGAAATTATACAATGCGACTCGTGCTCGAGTGTGTCGAGAGGACGGTAACGCGGAAGGAGAGTCGCGGTCGGAGCACGTGTACACTCGGGGGGGACATCAAATGGAGAGTATACTCGGGGACCTTTAAAAGGGCCCGCGGAGAGACGTGAGCGCTTTGTCGGCGAGCTGGGTATCAGCGAGTCTCTGTACACACACGCGTATACCCTCTCGGAGGACTTATCTCCGGGACCTCTCGGCTGCTTCTGTCGTAAACACAGCGAGGAGAGCGCAACCATTGTACATTGCACGCTTTATCTCTCGAGCGTATGACGAGTTCATTAGCCTCGTAATTTAATCACGCACGCATATCCAGCGCCGATTCATCGCCGAAGTGAAAACGGCCCTCTCTCCATCATGCGCTTATCTCCCGCGCCGCAGAAATAGAGTAAGGCACAAAGAAAGCGGCGTCAGCGGTGGAAAAACAAAGCAAAAAGCCGAGCCGTTCATTTTCGCATTATGCACGGCCGCCTGCGGCCGGTTTATCAAAAACCGTTTTCCAGAGCGCGCGGCGAAGATCGCCGCCGTGAAGCGGAACGCGCTGTATACAGCGATTATCACCTGACGGCGGCAGTCGTTCCGCGATGTGAAAACAAATCGAGCGTCTATCGTTTAACCCAGATCGCCGCGAGACCGGCACCGGCTTCTATAATAATTTGTCGCCCCGACTCTATATCTGTATGCGGGGAAGAAAAGAAAAAACGCGGAACTACTGCCAGTGAAATCGGCGACGAGTATATTTTCGTCGATGTTGATTAATTAGACTGGTGAACATTCGTGAATATGCTCTTTACAACGCCGTAAATTCACGCGCGACAATAATAATAACGCAAAGTAAACGCGAGCCAGGAATCTGGTCCGGTTTTTTGCTGAGGACGAGCGCGCGCGTCATAATGACTATAAAAATCGAGTTTACAGTCCCCTGTCGGAGGTGTCAGCCACGAGGGGTCGTCCTTGCAAATTAACCCGCGTAGGACGAAGCTTTTTGCGGCTTGTTTATCGCATTATCATCGCAAGCCTTCTTTGGCGAATCCGCGCGAGAGTCGCAGAGGCGGAAAAATGGAAACGAGAGTAGCGGCTGGACTACTTTCGCGCGTGTGTGTCTATATAAATAATATATCGCAAGTACAGTGAAATCGTTGGCGCTGCACGCAGGTGCGGGGGAAAAAAGTCGCTTTTCGGGGAGAAAAAATCACGGGGAGAGATGTAAATGTCGCCGGTCGTTTTGCTCTCGTCCGAGCCGCGCAGTGAAACTCGATCTAGAAACTCCGCGGAATTTATAACGCACGTATCAAGTATGCGTCCTTTTTGCATATAGCCACGCGCGCACAGTAAACACGGGAAAGTAATCATCGCGATTATATTCCGCAGAGTTACAAGCATATATCCTCTCGATATTGTCTGCTCTCGTATGCGTGAACGAAAAATAACGCGGTTTCACTCGCTATACGCGGACTTTCCACGAATGGGCACAAAAACTCGATGCTTTTTCGCAACCCGAGTAGCGGAGAGCTCGTGTTCCGAAGAATTCGCTAATTTCGCATAATCAACGGCTACGGTATTATAGCCGATGGGAGCCGCTGAAAATAGCTCAAAGAGATGCGCGCTACCGCGTCTCGATCAATCTTGCGGAAGAATGTCTCGCGCGCGTGTGTGGCGCTACACCTGCTGCTGAAATGGACTTTAGAAATTTTCTACTTAGATTACGCTGAAACGCTATCGCCTTGAAAAATATGGATTACCCGAGTACATTGCGAGTTTTGCGTAAGCCGGCTTCGTTTTCGGGTGCAACGGCAGAAAAGGAAAAAAAGCGAGCGTATCGTGGCGTCCGTTACGTAAAGAGGCGAACTCTTGCTTTCATTAAAACTCATTAGCGCGCTCTATCCGGGACTGGCGAACACGCTCGGCTGCGGCTTCTCGCTTTCTTCGCTCAAAATTTCAAATAACCCTGTAACTGCAGCGCAGAGATTGTCCGTACGCTCGTTCCCGGACGAAAGGAGAAAAAAGACCGAGAACGGCGAAGGATGCACTGTTATCTCGCGTCGCCATCGATTTTCCCTTTTTCCGCTCCGCGCGCGCCGGCCATCTGTCACACGCCAGCGCAGCATTGTTTTGCGTATGCTTGTACATCAGGTTTCTCTGCACTTACAGGAGAAGGTGATTCGAGCTGTGTGTTTATTTAACGACTGTCGTTGTGAATTAATCGACTGCAGCGTGACTTGGCTCTGCGAGCGCGCAGTCAGTCACGTCGCAAAACGTATAAAAAATAGATTAGCGAATTTACGACAGCGTTAATCTATCTTCAGAAGAAAGTGTACCACCTACGAGAAGTTCAACACTCTCCCGAGATGAAAAGTCGCCCGGCTGCACTGGTTATACGCGCACAATGCCCGCCTTGGCATTGCCTGCTTCCATGTCGTCCTATACAAGTTCAGCTTCTGCTGGTGTCACGCTTGCAGAGAGAACTTAAAATGCCCGAGTAAGACTCTCTGCTCGGCTCGTTTAATGCACGATGAGGACAAAACCCGTTGTGCGTGTGTGTAAACACTCGCCGTGTACTTTTATACACATCAGAGCCGCGCGCACGAGTCCATTTCGCTTGGTTGCGAAAAGAGTTGACGTGCTCTGGTTGTACGTTGTTGTCGGCATCGTTAAGGTTACAGAGTCGACTCTTTCTATATATACTACCGCATAAAGAGCCGCTGACCGTAGACTGTAGACATGTGTGCAGTGACGACGACGACGTTCCTATCCCTTTGTCTTGCGAGCGCGCTTGCGACATGTCGAGCCGCAAAAATTCCGCTTATCCATTGGAAATCTTATCCGCGTGCGCGGCCGAAAAAATGAAAGGGGAAATGCGGCACGAGCGGCGCTGGATTCACGAGAGCGCGGCAATGCCAGAGAGAGAGAGATAGCTAGAGCTTATGTAACGCGAGCTGCAGTCCCGGCGCGCAATTTCATTTCATTCAGGAAACGTGCAGTCGCTGCTTGCTGCTTTTCTTTGGAAAAAAAAAACTGGTCGATCTTCGCTCTGACGGCAGGGAGAAATCGGAATCGGAAGTACGTGCGTGTATAGTTGATTGGAAACGTACAGCTGGTTCCGTATACACTGCACGGCGTGTCTCGTTTAATTGAAGCACTTTTTCGGCTCTGAGAAACGCGAATCGATATAGCTTTGTGGGATTTTCCCGTAAGCCCGTCTAATTGAATATGTGCGAGGGGAATCAAATCGTATATGCACAGCTGTCAGTCCCCGCATATATCCTAGGGGAAATTCGAGCGGTCCCGGCTAATAGACGAGTCGATCAAGTGGAAAAACACACTTCGCTCTCATTATTATATATAGCGTACGTGTGCAAATACGAGTTCCGCACGATCATCGCTCACAGTCGGCGAAATATCACCGACGCGACGCATTGTCGTGTTATATACACATTCGAATATGACATCCCGCGCGCAAGATCCGCAATAAATCCGTCAAATTCAAATTCCCATGACGTACTCGGGGCGGCGCAGCAGCGATAAAGCGGAAAACTATACCACCGCACTGAGCAGGCGAAAGAGCTCATTCAATTTAGATTGCATCTCGGCTACAAGTGAACAAACGTGTAAAGCCGCTTATCTTATCGATACCCACCACCGACTGGCTCTTTTTTTTTTTAGCGCAGCGCACATCGAAGCTATTCTCTCGCTCGCACGACATCTCTATTTTTAGTAACAGTAATTCCCCAATCAAGATCGGCGATATACCGGCGCACAATTAACGAGATCGCCCCTCGCGATAAGCAAAGTCCGAAAGAGGCCCATCTTGGCAGTTGAGAAAAGAACCGCCGAGGACAGGCGCGCACATATATACAGTGCGTCGTCGCGCGATAATGAACTTGGCGAGAGAGCGAGAGCGTTATCAGTCGGCGATAAGCAACCTGACGTAATCGCGAGCGAATTTCGCCGCCCGCGCGAAGAGAAAAGCGAAAAGCTCCGCGCGGGGGAGGAGGAGGAGGAGGAGGAGGTGCACGCAGGTCGAACGAGAGGGAGAAGAAACCGGAAGCGTAGCTATACACGCCGAGAGAGAGAGAGGAGAGCGGCTCGGCGGTTCTCCAGTACGGCCGCCCGCAGTCGGTTCTCTCGCTCGCGAACGGAGAGACGTCGCGGTTTTTCGCTGCGGTCGGCCCGTCATGCTCCCTCGTCTCTTTTGAGAAGTTTTTCGAGCCGCGTGTGAAGTGAACTCGGTGCTGTGTGCTTCTCGAAGAGAAGAAGTGCGCGTATGCTCCTTGTGCGGTCACGTTTTCGGCGAATCGGTATGGAAAAAGTTGGGGAACTTGGAAACCAGTTGCTCATTGAAGTCGATTTTCGATTTTCGTTTGACGTGAATCATTATCATAAACACACGCTCCGTGTCCATCGAAGCGAGTTTTTTGTTTGTTCTCGAGAGTTAGCGTTTTTTATCAACTCCGAGCTCGCGACACCTGGTGAACGCGTGTAAAAGTGAAAAGGCCACCGACAATAACAATATAGCTCGGAAAATCGCGCCGAGCTGCAATCAAGTGAAACGAAACGAATGACGCCTGGTTTCTAATTCTTCTTTTTTTCCTTCCACGAATCGTCCCTCTCTCTTTCTCTCGCTTTTATGTGGATTTTAGTACACCTCATCCTCTTTAAGCACCGCGCGCGCATCTCTCCTTACTAAACTAGTCCGCACATAACTTTCGAATCTAAAATCAACGAAAGTACAGGCGTATATTATGATATACAACGCGCGAGTCAAAAGATTTTCGAGGCTTCTTCGCTCGCCGGTGTGTAATTTCAAAGACATAGCGGCAGGACGGCAGGAGGTTCGAGGAGAGAAAAGAGAAAAAGAGTTACACATTGTGCGTGCTCACGGCATGTGTTCAGTGTAGATGCGCACATGCGTGAATCTCGTTCCTTGTTGCGCTTGGCTATAGCGCTCGGCTCGTGATTTCACGAAAATTACACGCTCGGGTCGTTAGCGAGGCAGAGGCTACCGTTAACCCGTTTACCGTAAACGCACTCTGTCATTTCTAAGTCTGAGCCTATGCCCCCCGTGGAAGCGCGTAATTGTGGCGATGACGAGCGTCTAACAGTCCGAATATTCGGACATCGGCGTTCGCCAACTCGGTCCGGTATTTTTTTTTTTTTTCCTTTGTACAAACTAGCATCGAAGCGCAATTGCGCGCATAATCACGATGATTGCGGTAATTGCCCGCGTACGTGTCTCGTATTTAATAACCAGGCGTAGGCGCGATGCACATAATGGCGTTGTTGGTATACTCGTGTACAAAAATTTCGTATCAATGCGCCTAAGCGGCACTTAACCCAAATATACGCTTGAAAAGAAAAGGCTCCATAAATTACCGCCAGCGCGTCGGCCTATATCAACCAGCCGCGTTTTCCTCGTTGGCGCGCACTTACGTGTATCTATACACCTCGTGACAAAAAAAAAAAAAAGAGGAAACGCATAACAAAGAGCAACAACGTATCATCGCCCGTATGGTCCTTGACATGCAGCAGCAGCTCTCGTCATCTGCTGCTTCTGCTCGCTTACAATCGAGATTGTCATTATCAGCGACGTAGCTCGAGGTGACATCGTCTCTCTCTCTCTCTCTCTTGCGAGAGATAACCTGCGCTGGCAAGGACACGGCCGTCGTCGCTACAGTAATAATTAGCCCCCGTGACTCTCCGCATACAGTCGGATGGAAATCACATGCCTGGAATCAATAAAAATTTGGAAGCGTGTCCGTGGTTGCTCTTTTTCACCACACATATAGATACGCGTGTGTGACTTGGAAATTACTATTATCTGAGCGAGCGGTTTGTTCGCGGTGTAGATATACATATATACACATAGGTGTATACGGGCATGGGAGTGGAAGTCAGCTCGAGCGACTTCGAATTTCGCGCGGCATTATCGTACAGTCCCGCGCCGGTTTTTTATCGGTCGGACGATAAAACCGGCGCGTATACGCAGGTATTCTCGTACGGGAAATTGCAAACACTGGAGGAGTAAAATAAAGTATAAAGTAGGAACAAAAGCAGACTTACGCGTACGTGGCTTCGCGGAGATCGTGTAGAAACGATCTGAAATTTCAAAAGCATTTCCAAATCTAATAAATAAACCATAGGCCCCGTAACAAAAGCGCAAAGCGAGTAAGTAACTGGAAGAGTAAAAAAAGAAACCATTCAATTACCGCTAGGCTCGGCTATCGGCCGGAATCTCTGAAAAAATAACGAATTTTTACGGAAGGCGGGCATTTCCTCAAGGGAAGCGTAAGCTTTCGCCACGCAATTAGGCTTCTCGGACCTGCCGGCGCGCTCGATGAATCGCCAGAAGCGTGACGTTTGATGATGGCCGATCGCGATGCAACTCGTAGCATTGTGTCGAAAAATCCATTGTTATCGCTCAATGCTCAGTGGACAATTGACGCGAGGGCGCATTCTTTAGCGTTTATAAGAAGAACCGCAACTGTTTACGTAAGGAGAATCGCTGCCACGTTGCTCTTTTTTTCAAAGTACAATGTTGGCCGTACACTTTCGGCAGAAATTACGTTGCGCAACGAGGAGGTGTACTAATTTAGGTATATATCCGCGAAGAGAAAGAGAAACGATCCGCAATCACGAAAATGTCCAATTTAGCGAGTGTACCGCCAGCGACATCATCGTCGAACTACCACTCTCCATCGGGTGACAGGCGAAAGCAAAAATCGAATCCTGTTCGCTCGCCTTCTCCGGCAAAGGACTGGAACCGCGCTCGGGACATATTCTTACCCGCACTAGCAGCAGCAGCAGCACAAAGAAGGGCGAAAGCTGCATCGCTTGCGCCAGGCGCGAGGGAAAGAGAGAGAGAGAGAGAGAGAGAGAGACAAAAGGAAGAAAGTGTTGTGCTGGTGCTGCAGTGCACGGAAGGCGCGAAAGGAGCAGGATGCTGGACCTATCGGCCAACCGATCGCGCCTCAGAGGCGAGAAAAGAAGAGGGATTCAGTGGGAGGAATAGCTACTCGCGCGCGCGCACGAGTGTATTAATATTCGAGAGGGGAGGCTGAATCCAAGATCAGATATATCGCTCGGCGCCGCCGATTATAAACACAGGAAGACTGAATACATTCGGTGCATATAGAATGTCCTGCAGAAAGAAAATAGACTCGAAGATATGGAACGAGTGGACCGAGTATACGCAGATGGTGAGTGATAAGCGTCGCCGTGATTCTGTTTACCTCAACAGCTGGCAAGCATTACTGCTCCCCTAAATTTAGCCTTCCCGGAACAGCGGGTAGCTAAAAATAGCCCTTATCGCGCTGCTTGTTTTTTATGGAATTATCCAACCACTCGGCTATCAAAAAGCTCGCGCATCGCTGCATCAGTCAGTGCGACGGAGCTGGCACGATGAAAGAGCACTTGCCACAATGGCCCGCGTAATGCTCTTTCCGTGTCACGTGACTAGCTGTATACACAAAAGCGCGCTGCCGAAGAAAGACCGTACATTTCTCAAAAGTCACTCGTGCGAGTGTGCGGCGTACGCGATGCACCGCTGCGATAAAAAGTCGACGCGCACATTACGCGTACACGACGTTGCACAATCGTGAGCGCGGCGACGACACGCCGCTTTAAAGAAGATCCCGTTGCGGAACAGTATCTCTCGCTCGAGAATAACGAGATCGAGTCGCGTCGATAGCGCCAAGCTCGATCGGCTGTCAATATCGCTTCTTCTCCCGCCGCAACGAAGAGAGACGAAGTGCTCGCGCGCATTATGCGCTAATTTATCGACGGCCAGTCGTCCTCCGCTCTTGCCAGGGTAGCATAGTACACAGAAGAGGGATGAGCTGACTCTCCGCGCATCGCGATGGATTGTAATGGACGCAGGCTTTCTGGCGCCCGCGCTAAGAGCCCCGCGCGCTTTTTTGCGCCCTTTTGATTGAGTATAGATAGCAGTCGCTAGCGAGTACGTTCTATCTTTAGAACTGCGCGCGCGCGCGCTCAGCGAGCACGTATAATTAATGCCGGAATTTATCTAAAAGCCCTCGCGTACTTTTCCGTTTGTTATTATTAGCATACGCTGCTGCTGCTGCTGCTGCGGACTGCACGGAGCTCTTGCCATTACGCTAATTTATCGCATCGTGCTCGCCGACCGCCCTCTCGTCGCCCCCAATAACGCCGCCGCACGCACACTCGATATTTTTGCGGAGCTGGAGGCGAGCTGAAATTATATGACGCCGGCGTGGGTCATCGAATCGATGAGAGGGAGATGGGATGCTTAGATTCGGCCGGCAAAAAGCTCCCACGATGCGCCGGATTTTTTTCGGAGCGAGCAGTGAACTTTGGAGAATATCGCCGATGTATCTTCATCTCATCTGAAAAAATGCAATCCCGCTCGTAAAACGGAAATTATAAGAACGAGCCTAATTACCAAAGTCACGAGAGTGGGCGCACTGACGGCTAATCCTCCGTCGTAAAAAGAGCATAATCCCGGCGGCGAATTTTCGACCCGACGCGCGTTTTGTTACGCATCACGCGCGCGCCTCTTCTACCTGTTCCGTTCTCAGCACGTCCGAATTCATCTCTCTCTTTTTCTCTCGTAAGCCTTCTCTACCTAAGCCTTCTCTATACCTCCTCTCATCCGAGCGCGAACGCGTCCTTTTGCCCGCAGGGCCGTATGAGGCAACGCCGGCTCCCCGATGCCCTTATTTTCGTTCGGCGATTACCCAACAGTCGTGACGGACGCTTCCTCGCGGAAAAGCCATGGGCCATCCCTATCTCCCATCTCGCCTTTTGTCTCGCATCACCAACGAAATGCAGAAGAGGCCGAGAGCGCAGAGCAGCTCCCTGTAATTTTCCCGCGATTCGATCTCCGCGGAAAACCGAGAGCTGCATGCAGGGGGACATCGAGCAAAGTTTTAGGAAAGGGGGGAGACATGAAGTGCGCTCAGATGAAATATCCACTCCATTATCTTAATCTGCGTCTAGACTCGCGGCCGACTGTTGACCACAAAAAGGCCAAGAGTTCGCGCCCGGTTCGCAACTGCGCAGACAAAGCCATAACCGAAAACGCCCCCATTTCTTTCACGATCCCGCTTTTTACCTCTCTCGCGTCCCTTTCTAATTCTGGCCGCTTAGCCTTCGGCAGAAGAATGGAAAGAGAGTCGACAGTCGTCATGGATTTTGGCGCATCTTGCAACAATTCCGTTCTCGATCCTCATTTTTCACCTGTTTAAGGACTGTTACGCGGGCAGGTCCCATTGTGCATGAAACGCGACTCCCCGCTCCCACGTTCGTCGTCCCTGCGGCGAATAAACAATCTCTCTCTCTCTTCTCGAGTCTCCTTCTTCTTCTCCTCTTCCTCCTCCTCCTCTTCTCTTCTCTCGGCTGCAGCAGCATCTCACCGTATAACAGTCGGTTCTCCTCCGCTGCTCCTTTTCTTCGCTTTGGCCTGTGCCATATTCCGCGTCGTCGTCGTCGTCCCTCTCTTTCTCCGGTTGCTGCCGCTGACGAACCTACGCTCTCTCTCTCTCTCTCTCTCTCTCGTATACATTATTTTCTGCGCTGCTGCGGCTGTAGGAAAGCTTGTTTTTCCGTCTCCCTCTTTTGTTCCTGCGCTCGTTCTTCTCAGTTCTCCCTTTGCCCGGGCTCCAGCATTGTAGCTCATTTTCTGCGCTGCCTCTCAAGCCGCTGCACCTTGTGCTCTCTTTAAACGCTGCACGCAGCCGCTGTCCTGCTCTCCTTCTTCCTGTCGTCCCTCCGCGCGGCACCGCACTATATTATGTGCGTGCGCGGAGATTCCGTATAGTATATGCGAGAATCAGATACTCTCCCGCGGCCGGTGCTGCTTTCACTTTTAAAAGCTGAATAATGGTCGAGATTAGGCAGGTATTGAGAACGGCGAAAAAATGAGTAGAGAGATTTTCCATCGACGACGTCGAGGGAAATCGGATGCTTTATCGATTATTCGATCGGTTTTTCGACTGGGCTCATTTGAATTTCCACAAAAAGATAACCAATTTCTCCGCGCACATCATTACAATTTTGGAGAAGCGTCGTTGAACGATATTTTTATTTTTAAGAGGCCGTACGGATCGAAAAAAAATCGAAGCGTCGGGCCACGGGCTCGCGGAGAGCGTAAAAGGGGCACAGCAGCGAGCCGACGTTCGCTCGCAGTGCGGGAGAGCCGTGCAAAGTGCGCTCACGCCGCGGCGGTTGCCCCCCTTCCACTGCCGCGGCGCGGCTCCTTCGAAACTCTCCGGCACAGTCGTCGGCGCTACCATCACTGCCACCGTACAGAGCCCCTGCACCAGACTGACCAGTCTGCTCTTGAACCTCGAGCGCCGCACCGCCGCGTTGGCGTTCTCTCGCTGTCTCCCGTATAACACTTATATTCGAGTGTCCCCTGCGCTCATACTTATCTGTGCTGTAAACTCGTTCCCGTGTGTTGCGTTTATTACTTAGTAATTGTTCACGATCCGTGTTTGCCGATCTTGGACGATTTTCGGCACTGTGCAGTGATTCTCGTGCAGTGAGTGCAGCAGTCCAGTCCGAGGACCTGGTGGTATGCTGCGAGAAGGTTCTGCCTAGAGGTACGCCACAGTCCGTAACGTGTCAGCTGGTACGTGGTAGCGCGCGAGATTCCTCTTATGACTCGTCGGCGCGCATTTTTCCCTCGAAAGTCGTGTCGCTTTTCACTATATACTGTGTCATTAGGCCGCGTGAATTCGGCGTTTGTCGTCGCGTTGAGTTGCACAGCCATAACGGTCTTCTCGCTCGCCGCGCGGAGCAGTCTTTTTTATGCTTTTCGTTATCCGCCGACGTCACGAATGCAAAACGTGCACTGGCCGCAACTGGAACGTCGTGAAAAAGTCGTTAACCGGAGTACTTGCGTACCGGGAAATCGCCTCTTATGCCATATTTTAATACATTCGAAATTCGAGCGTCACCGATCATCAGCTGTGCTCTCGAAAATGTAATCTCCCGATTCGCGTCGAATCCGAAAACGGAGAGATTTTCGGAAAAAACGTGACCGAGCGGTCCCCCTTCAGCTTTAGAAAGTACAGAGCGCGCGACAGATTCCCGATCGGCCGAATAATCTCCCGCGCGGATACCGATTACAAAAGGCCGCGCTCACCTTCGTGCGCGCGGAGAGCAAACCCGCCATCAAATCTCCAACAGGTCAATCACGAGCGATCAAACGATGTAATCACACCGGGGGAGACTCTCATTAAAAGAGACCGTCATCTCGTGCAACCTCCGCGCGAGTCTCGCAACGCCAATCTCACAGCTCGTCGCATCGTGGTCGCGCGAGGTTCGCGCGAAAAACGACGGCATTCAAACGAAATCGAGTAAAACGCCGTCTATCTCTGATGTAACTCCGCGAAATTGCACCGCGGAGCGCGTGTATAATCGCGATTCGAATTCGAACATCGCGATGTCGTAACGCGATCGAGCGGCTTTGTTCGGCGTTCCAGTGCAGCAGGTATACGGATGCTGGAATTCTAATGACTCTCTTTCTCTATCTTGGCGGGTGATTTCGCAAGCGTCGATCCGAATCGCGTAGGCAAACTAGAGCTGATTACTATCCGGGCGCGATGTAAACAAACTGAGTGTGTGCGCTATCTGGAAATCAGCGGCGTGGAAGACACGAGGCTCTGACGAAAGAACGCGTGGCCGCGACAGCTGACTCTCTCCGTTTCATCCATCAGTATCGCGTCGAGAACCGGCGCCGCTGCAGGCGCGAAAAAGTGGAACGCGCGCGTGACTATCCATCTATCCATCCTCGTGCAGCCATCGAGGCGTTTAATAGCTCGCTCGCGCGCCACTTTTGGGAACGGAGCGACGCGGATGCGAGATTACGTCGAGTGCAGCGCTTTGAATTGGGCGCCGTCCTTCGGCCGCAAGTATTATCAAGTTCGCGTTCGATCGCTTTTCCAGTCGGCTGCCTCAGCATTGTCCTTTGTGCCGCCCTAAATATTTCACGAGCGACGTTTTACAGAATGCGCGTGTATAGTTGTGAGAGACGTTATTATACTGCGTATAATGAAACGTTTTTGATTTTACGCTTTGTGGACTGGCTAATGCCGAAGCTCTCTCTCTCTCTCTCTCTGTCTGCTAATTTTATGCTTTTACGTAATTTCGCTGCGCGCGATGCACGTAACGAGAGGCTTGAAAAGTCCATTCTGTATGAATTAATTGCCGCTAATTGGGACGACGTCACGTATACCCTAGATTGTTTTGTGCGTGAGAGTCGCGCAAATTACTAGGTTAATCTAATTTTTTCCCGCGCGCGCGAGTCGACTATGGAGTCGAGTGCGACTGCATTCCTGGCGCTTTTCGTTCGGCAATTTGCTCGATCGACCCCCTCGTAAATCACTCCACTCCCTCGCCCAAAGATAATCCGGCTAAAATCGAAAGGCGTCAGACAATGTGCAGTTTTGCGCAACGCGCGCAATAACAATGACGGCGGAGAAAGTTTGATCGCGGGAGCACGTGTCGAGTGTGGCTGGCGCCGTCGCGGCTGACGTCAGCGGAGAACGCGCCAAAAGACCCGGAGATTCAGAGTGTCAAGGTCGGGTCGATCGAGGGGAAGTTATTACACAGTTTGCAGTGTGTGCCGCCGGGAAAGTTAGACTCGCGCGTGACTGGCTCTGGAAAGGCGGCTTTGAGTAGCCGCTTTTTTTCACGAGCAAGGGCTGCCGTCGAGGTATTTATAGGCGAAGAAAAATGATCGGCCGCCGCATTCCAGTCGCGTGGGTGCGCGCGAAAATTCGCCAAACGATTCGCTCAAAGCTGCTGCCGCTGCTGCATCAACATTGACTTTCTCTTTCCCCCGAGCAAAAACGCGAATTACACTGCATTTATTACGAGAGGCGACTTTGTTATTTTAGCGCACGCGGATAGACTCCTTGGAACTCGCGGAGAGACTTTCTCTTCTATGTAGCCGAGCGCGAGCCCGAGTAATTATTATGAGAGAATGAAGTAACAGCGGTAACGCGCGCTGTATCCAGAAAAAACTCGTGGTCCCGTTTACGTATTATTCCTCCTGACAAATGATATCGCTACGCTCGTTCGCTCTCTATTTGAATACGTCAAACGGTGCATTTGTATACTCGAGCTTGGACGTGGGTGCCGCGCTTTCGTCATAATAATCTTGATGCTGAAACAACGTGGATAACGCAACATCGTCACGATCAATTTGCTTTCGCAGAAGCCGAACGTGTGTTAATCATCCTCGATCACGTACTCCGGAAAATCGGCTTCCAAACTGCGTGAGTCACTCGTCGGGCGGCACCGAATTTCAAAAAATTGCATCACTGCTCGAAAAGGTGACGAAAAAACCTCTAGTCATTACCAGAGTCAAGTTCAAGGACGCGGAAGTTCACGTTGTCCGTGTCGCAATTTCGAAAAGCCACGCACTTGACCGCTGCGGTAGATTCTCGTTGGAGGTGCGACTCGATAATTGCCTCAGCTGCGGGAGACATCGGAGACTGCGAAGCTGGCGAAATTTGCGGCTCCGAGCTTATAGCAGCGAAATACGAGTCTGTATACGCGATAGGCGAAAGAGAGATGTCGCGGCGAGATTATGGCGCGCATATGCGAGGACTATTATTTTAATTTCTCACGGCGCGGCACAAGGGACCGTCTGTATAAGTGCAGATGAGCGAGAGCCGACGATTGTTGCTTTACGCTTGCATTTAAGAATAGCGATGATTAGTTTCAATTGCAAAGCGGTTTCGCAAATAAATTATCCCCGATGACGGCTATTGTGTTTTCTCGCAGTTTTTCCGTTTGTGGCAGCCGCGGCCGTCAACGGAATCGTTAAAACGCGAGACTGTGCAGTCGGTGCTTCGTGTATTCAAAACGACTGCACAACGCCCGAGACGCGCCTGTACTATCCATCGCAATTTGAACGAATTAGACGAAATAAAACGCAGCCGGTTAACTCCCCTAATAACCCACCGGGCAATTATTCCTTATGTAAATCTCGAGCGACTTATAATACTTATACTTGTGCAAGAAAATCGCTTTTGCGGCCGGGCATCGCGATGCTCCTCGTATACCTGAGCGCTCGGCAAAGCTTCTCTCCCCGGCCTTTGAGGCAACCCCCTCGCCGTAATTTTCAAGGTCATTATGCGCGCTCCATCGACTTTTATCTCCAAGCCAAAGAGGCAGAAGCTCATGCAAATTTCGGTTCTCCCGCGCGGCTTTGTAAAAAAAATAGCGAGCGCGAGACTTTTTTTCAAGGCTGCGCGTTCACCCTTTTGCGAGTCGAGCCGTCGTATTTCACCACGCGACAATAAGAGTAATCGGCCGTGTGCGCTATTCCGAAAAACAAAAGCACACCGAGTGTACACAACAACGCGAGGCAAAGTGGAGAAAAAAGGCACGAGCACACACGCGCACGCTATCGCGTATCCCATCTCGAGAGCCGCGAGCGCGGCGTGTGCGTGTAATATACCAGCGATACCGGGGTTTAATTTCCCGTACACACACACACACACCTATATACAGCGGCTCCGGTAGGCAGAGCAGGAATTGATTCGTTTTCGAAAAAAAATCATCCAATTTACGCGACTGCAGCGAGGCGATGACACCCACGTCGCGCTCAAAGTGGCGCAGGCCTCCGAAAAGTGTGCTGCCGCTGACTTTCTCCATTCTTGACCAACGGTTTTTTCGAGCCGCGCCACCTCTATATACTCTGCCCCGCGCGCACCGACTCGCTCGCCTCGCCGGGATAGGAGGTCAGCGAGCCGACTCGTCTCTCTGTGTAAGTGTGCTGCATCTTCGCGCGGAGATCCACGACCCGAGCGTCCTAGCGCTCGTTTCTGGGCTGCTTTCTTGCATTCCTGCCGTATCCCCTGATACTCGGGGGAGGAGGCTCCGACTCTTGTTTATACATTTTAATCAGTCTCCGGTTTAACGGATTGTGCCATTACCGCGAGACTGGTTAAAAAAAGCCCCGCTAATAACCTGGTAATCACAGTGATTACGCTTTTTTCGTCCGTTCGCTCTCGGCATTTACATTCTCCGTATACCAAATTGTTTTCCCAGCCCGGCGATCAATCATCGCCTGAATTTTCCGAAGGCACACGCACGCAGAAATAAATATAATCGCGGATAAGCATCTTCAATCGCGAGCTCATGAATATGCAGGAAAAATTCTAAGAAAGCCCTGTTCCCATGTTCCAGATGGAGTCGGAGGTGCGGAGCCTGCGGCAGGAGGTCGCGCGCACGCAGGACTCGCTGCGCGCGGCGACCCGGCGCTGCCGCGAGCTGGTGCGCGAGCTCGACGGCCTCAGCGCTGAGCACGACCGCGAGCGGCTCCTGCGCGACCAGCAGCTTTCCCGAATCCTGCGCGCCCTGCTGGTCCTCGAGTCGAGGCTCAAGCAGGAGCAGAAGTCCATCCGGCAGCTGCTCTGCGAGAAGGACAACGTCATCCGGAACCAGCAGCTCGAGATCGCCAGGCTCAGGCGGTACACCAAGAGCTACATCAAGGGCCAGCGGGACCAGGCCTGTTGCGACGGCCTCAAGGACGCCGGCAACGACCCGCCTTCCCTCGAGTCGACCGACTTCCAGGTATCTGATCTTGATTGCTCATAAATTTAGCCGCGATACGCCTAGTCCAGATTTTATCGACGGGAAATCGATAATTGATATGATTTACGACGCGGTAGACGGTACTAGCCGCTGCCCCAGATTCCTCGACAGTTACGAAACTAACGCACAAAAATCTCCCACAGGAGCACGACAGCGGCCTGAGCAAGGACATCCAGAAGCTCAAGTGCGAGATCATCACGAAGCTGAACGAGGGCCTGGACGCGGACCACCACCACGCCAACAGCAACATCCGCAAGACCCACAGCTTCGCGGGTAGCGATATCTCCAAGGCGAGCTTGACCTCGAGCGAGAACACCGACGCCTCGATCATCACGACGACGACCGACGGCAGCCCCTCGCTCCTCAGCACCGAGGGCTTCTGCGAGGGCGAGTCCACGGACGTGTCGCCCGGCTCGACCCTCAACAAGGGCAGCAGCAGCCGCTGCACGCCGACCATCGTCACCACCGACAGCGAGAACGAGGTCACGATGGTCATCCTCGAGGACCGACAGCTGACCCAGAAGGCCGGCATCGCCCGCTCCGAGAGCAAGGACGACGGCATGGACTGCAACTACGCCTCCGACGAGGACGAGGACGAGCCCATCTACGAGAACGCCTGCCTCGACGAGAACAACAAGAGGAACCTGCAGCCGCGGAACGGCAGCGACGTCGCCGCGACCAACGAGGACTGCAGCAACAACAACGTCCAAGTGTAAGTTTCATCGGTGAATTCTATGACAAATGAATCGACAAATGAAAATTCAGAGTCTCTGATCGTGCGTTTATTCCCCTCCAGGAGTAGGATAACGAGGCTCGACCCCGAGGAGCAGAATCACGATGAGTCCTCGGGCAACTGGTACAGCGACCCCGACGAGGACCGGCTGAACGACGAGATGCTGCGGCACAGCGTCTACCGGCCGAACAGCAACCACAACTCGGTCCTCGAGTGCGTCAACCAGATCCTGCTGCGCGACATGGAGGACGAGGAGAACATCCTGTCGGTGCCGCGCAGGTTCAAGCACCGCGGCAAGATCGTGCGCTTCCAGCCCGCCAGGCTCTCCGACATCGAGTCCGTCGGCTCCGAGATGGAGAGGCGAAACTCGGAGGAGCCGCCCCACACCACCATGACCCCGAGCGAGACCAGGCTCGCTCCGGGCACCATCACGGCCAGCGCCATCGAGACCATGGAGGTACTGGCTTTTTCTCGATGAACAGATTCTTGAATTGCTCTTTCCAATGCTAATCGACTCGATACCGTTTCGCAGCAGCAGCAGGACGGCAACGACAACGAGCCCGAGCCGTCCATCGACGGGTTCGAAGCGACTAATTCCGAGGACGAGTTTGGCATGAGGATCGTCCCTGTCCTGGACCCGGAGTCTGGACTGGAGGAGGACGTGGACGACTCGAAGGCTCGGCCGATCGTCATCATCGAGCCCTGCGTCCAGGTCGAGGAGCCGCTCAACAACTCCAACATTCTGAGGTGAGTCCTCGCCTATTCCCTACCGTGATTTGTTGACTAACCATCGGTGCACTCGCGCAGATCGCTGACGAAGAGCGGCAGTAAGCCCTCCAGCCCCACCTCCCTGCGCATGGAGAGAATCGAGGAGAAGACTTGCCTGCAGATGTCCGGCAAGGGCCTGACGATAGCCAAGAATCTCGACTACGAGGACATCGAGTCCCTGCCCGAGATCATCTCGCCGCCCCCGAAAGTGCCTCCGGCTTTGCCTCCCAAGCCTCAGTTCCGAAATAATACGCTGATCTTGAAGAAGATACCCAGTCCGTCCTTCCTGATCGACGAAACTTCGCGGAAGAAGCAGAACGTCGATCCGACCCAGACGCCCAGTCGGAGCATATTTGGCCTGAGTGGCAAGAATCCGCTGATGACGCCGACCTCGGTGCGCAGCTTGAAGTTCGACGACATTCCGAGGAAGAACAACAACGACGATGCCAGCAGTTTCTGGAAGAACCGCTTCAACAACGTGCGCTCCTCCTTCACGCTTCACAAGAGCACCAACGACCTGTCGAGGTCGTCGCCGGAACCGCGCAATCATCTGCCGAAGGTCACCAACATCGTGCGGCACTTCGAGGAGTTCAAGATCGAGGGCGGCAACGAGCTCAGCAACGAGCCGCCGAAGAAGCCGACGACCCAGCCGCCCACGGAGTTCGACGTCGACGAGTACGACATCCAGCAGAACTTCGAGGAGTTCAATTTGGACGAGTGCGACCTGTCCGACGATCCGGACCGGCCCGAGGCGGACGGCTCCGAGACCTTCGCTGGCCTCAACAGCAACAGCAGCACCACGACCAGCCTGACTTCGAGCGACATCTCGGCGCTGGGTAAGAACCTGGAGAACAACAACACGGTGCTGGCGAACAACGGAACGAGCAACGTCCAACAGCTGCTCAGCAACGGCAATGGCGTCGGCGTCAACTACGACAACTTCCTGGAGGCGACGGGTCTCAGCAACAAGTCCATCCTCACGCCTTCGCGACTGCTCAGCAACCACAAGAGCATGCTCAAGCCCAAGGACGTGAAGTACAAGAGCAAGATCAAAGCGACCGCGGTGCTCGAGAGGCACGGCATCAGCCTGAGCAGCGTTCCGGGCTCCGCTTCCAGCACAACGCATACGAAGCACTGGACCGGGCCGTTTGTTTGACGATTGGCCAAACGTGTCCTGCCTGATAGCGCGCTTCGATGGGGATCCGGCAGCTCGTCCGCCTCGACGGCGTCATCGGAGTCTAAGTCCTCGAGTAGCTGACGATAGCCTCGATAAGGAATGTCGTTGAAAAGACTGCTGCTTAGCTGGTTGCCCTCGCGAATTCGCAACGGACTTTTTTCATTCTGAGCGATGCATTCTCTGAATTTCCGCTGTAGATGTAGAGATGATGATTAATTGTTACCCCGTAAGACTGTACATACATAGTAAGTTGCCTTTTTACTGATAATTGGAAAATTGTGAGCGTCGAGTATACTCGAAGTGGTTTTATTTATATTTGCGTCGTGATTCGAGACTGCAATGATGTATATCGTTTATATACACAGTGACAGTTACTTTTTTAACGATTTTAGAAGATGTAATGATAAAAATGGAAAAACATTTTAAACCGCGTTGCGTCTTTTAGCGGATTGATTTTAAGAAATTTTTATTTTTGTAAATAGGACTCGTGAGTCATCGCTTCATCCAATCGTTTCATGATAATTTATTCCATTGTAATGATTAATTTAAAAGGCATTACTTGATCTATCGGAAGAGATGTAATACAAGTGCAACTAGTAGGCTAAGCTTTCGTTCTTTTCAATGACATTTAAAAACTAGTGACTAAGTATCGCGGCCGTGGAAGGTGTAAATAGAACATAATGAATGTGCAAATTTTTCAATTTTAGTGTTGAGACATACAAAACAAATGTACTTATTCGTATTTGTTTTAATCGTTGTGACTATTAACATATTTTGTACAATTGTTTTTAAACGAAAACATGTAGTCTTATGTGTGATGTTCAACTATTGCATAATATGTATCCTTTTCTACATTTAGAAAAGTGTCACACTTGCACCAATTTTAAATACAGCTGTACGTAAAAATGTTATTTATGTAAATATACACTATTATCTATAAAAGAGTAATATTAAATATAAAAATAATCGATCTATATAACACGTTTGAACCGTTGGCGTCAACGTGGCATGTAAAATCAAGTCATCATTATTTTAATAAAAAATATGTATTATCGAATCAAATTTAAATGAAATCAAAATTTTTCGACCCTTGTTATTAGCTTGGAAGAATAGCAGGAGGCAAATGAATAGCTAAGATTCGTTATCAAAAAAGTGTTCTCCTTTTATTCAAAAAAATGTCTTACTCAATATTTATAAGCTCTTGGTGGTGATGTTAAATATTTCTATAATATTTTTCATAAACAACTAGAACATATTATACAGGTTTATATATATATAAGTTCTACAAACAATAAAATAATAACGCAAGTCTATAAAAATACAATGCTCATGATCACTGGTATCAAAAATCTAAATCAGACATGGAAGTTGTGGGAGAAATTACGTTTAGCGAGCAGAGCGAGTACACCACTTAATCAGTACTCCATTTTCCTTATCACTGTAGACGATGAAGGATTTGCTTGTTTCTCTTTTCTGGATTGATGAATATTCACGCGTTATGAATCATTCGTTCAGGCACTCTCTTACACATGGCTAGAGCTATATTATCGATACATATGTATACATATAGCTGAAAATCCGTTAATTTCAAGCAATTCAATTGGCACGATTTGACTCCCTTCAAGTTTCTCGCTCAGTTCGAAAATCGTAGAAATACTGGAATGAAATAGTTTAACGTTAGCAAAAATGATAAAGTTGTGAAAAATGATTATTTGTTGACTCATCCAACAAACGTACCTCTTTATCCAGCTCTTTCTGAGTTCGGATTTTAATCACAGGAAACTGCTTCTGTAATGATAAGATAAAACTTTTAATTGCACTGGTCGCCTCCAACGTTTGCATCGTCAGTTCTAGTTTTACGATAACGTATAAACTTAACGTTTATTAACAATATCAAAAACCACTTACACTAAACGAATTTGTTGCACTCGTACTCAAAAGAGGATTGAGAACAAAAGGAACTCCATCGAGATCTGATGAACCTGGCAGTGTTCCGTACGTAGTCGGCACAGAATTAACTAGAGGTGATTTATTCGGCGGCGGCCTTGGCGCCGGTCGCGTTGGCCTTATTCTTGCACTTGGGCTCAAAACTTCGTAGTCTTGGTCGTTATCCTCAGTCGTCTTTCCCGCACTCACTGGACTTATTTGTGGATACAGTCCGTTCGTGGGCTTTGCTCCGAACTTTGGCTTAGGCGGCCTCTCCGGTGCCACTCTGTGTGGTGTTCCGTTTGACAGAGTTGGTGACGAAGTTTGGAACAATCTGCAGAAATTAATTCAAATGAAAATATTTGTCGGTGCCTTTGTAAAGCGGATTTTTTTCTTTAATACTCACTCTATATTGGCATACGGCTGTGCAGTTAAGGAACCCGTTTGTAAGGGAACTGTTTTGTAACATACGTATACTCCATTTATGACACTAAAATCAAAGATGTTTTTGTTAAAGACTTGCTGGTTAGAATGTTCAAAGGTTACTGGAAATAAAAACGGGATGTGCAACTTACCCAGCATAAGTGAATTCGTCAGGAGCCATTTTTGAGCCTTTCCCAACCCTACTACATAAGATAATGTCTGATACCGCACATGAGCACAAATCCTTATTTCTAATTTTATAACACAGTTGCCTTTTACGCCACGCTTTTTGCACTGCAACAAGAAATACGTAATTAATTTACAATCCCATCACAATAGTGAGGATGTTGCATCACAAGGCAAGAAACCTCTCAAGGTTTGGAGTTGTGTATCTTGAATTACTTACTTGAATCCACAGTGTGAGATATCATACTAAATCCTTCGGGAGGAGGTTCTCTCTCGTCAATAATGGATATCTTTTCAATTACAGAATGTGGTAATCCTTCAGTCTTTGAAAAACATATGTATCTGGATTTTTTCTTGATAAACAATCCGCTCTCTCGCCATAAGTCAGCATCGGAATCTAAATCATAAGTTCTGGATACCTAAAAGACATAAAAACAAAGTAAATAATAGTTGAAAATGTTCAAGAAAGTATTTTAGAAATTTGCTAGTCATGTGAGAAAGTGAAAACTATAATAGCTGTGATGAATTTTAAACAGTTATAAAAACGAATGGCTTCAAATAATCCATGAGTCATATGAGTCTTAACTAGCACTCTGAGCCTCTTCATTGAATGAAATCTTTCCAGGGAATGAATCAGTCATTGCTTTATCAAAAATATACATTTAAATATTTTCTAGATCAAATACTCACAACAGTGAAGTTGGGTGGACACTTGTCCAAGTCTTCTATGATATTTATTGCTGTGATTGGTCGATCATCTGGTAGAACGGATGATAACTGGTGAACCAGCATTTTGTTACCATCCTTCCTCGACATTGTGCTGCCCTAAAAGAAGCAAAGAGAAAACTTACTTAGCAGTCACAGACTAAACAACTCGGCAAGCCTGACAAATAAAGAGCGCATGCTGAGCTTACAAATGAATTGCATTCCTTTCATTTCTGCAAATGGCAGGTGCTGTAATTCTTTCAAAGTATAATACGCATTTTAAATATGTCAACTCACAATGGATGGCACACATCGAATTAATGTCTCTGTATTGCTCAAGTATGTTTGTACTGTGTGTCATCAAAAATATCGATATACACAAAGTGCAGCTTTTTAAAAGAAAGAATTTATTTCATCAATGTTTCTCAATTAATTTTTATCTTTGGGAGCAACAGGATTATATTAATCATTCAATTTCTTGAAAGTATTAGTCATGAAAGAATATGCAACACATCTTTATACGTTTTAAAAATAAAGTAGATAAATACGACGTTCGGATTGAAATAGTCAGGAAGTACTCTCAAATAGCAAGATGAATTTTAAGGTCAGCCTTCAGTGTGATAAAAAATGCAATATCCTAAATTGTCATTGAAAAGCGTTGAAACGTGAAAATTTAAAGCCTAAAGAAACGGTCGCGCTGACGCAACGCTGACGAACAAACCATTGCGGAACCGACCTCATTGTAAGCAATCAGTTTCAATCAATACCAATCAAAAAACAACAACTTTACACCTGCTATTATCTACGAAGAAACGGCACACGCATGCTTATCGTGCAAAAAACGTCAACATAACGATCACGTTGCCAGCCAAACAAACGCATAACAATTGCGGAATCGGAATCGCGAGTTATTTCGGTCTTTAAATTCGAACTCTGCTCCGAATTTTTTTATTATACTTATTATACGAAGTGAAAGCTAGACGACGCGTGAGCGCAGCAGATGCAGCCGACGACGCACATCATTGTTCGAGGAAGTTTACTCGTGGGAAAAACCCAACGTCTCTCGCGTAATATCCAGTGTAGCACAAAAGACGTCCGGTTGCACTCGACATCTCGCGCTGCCCATCAGCATCAATTAGTACTAACGAATAAACGCACAAACCAAAACGAAAATGTGTCCGCCGCCGTCCTAGGGTACGCAGTACGGATATAGACTGTGAGTATACACACACTGCATCAGCCGTTCGAGAGAGCAGTAAGTATCGCAGCGGCTGCAGCGCAAAATAATGCACGCCCTATCTCCCCCCTCTCCCGGCCTGTTGTTATGCAGCAGGTACAAAACAGCAGCAGCAGCAGCAACGCGATGCATCGGCGCTGCAGCAGGAGTAAACACAAAAGATGGCACTGCACACGGAGCTGCTGCTCTCCAAGAGGCGAACCATCACGACGACGACGACGACTGCTCTTGGAATCGATTCGGCCACTCTTTCTCCGCAGCAGCAGCAGCAGCCGTAGCACAACAAAGCGGCCCTCCGCGTATGCGTCTGCGTCGCGCGTATCCTTTCGGCGTGTGCGTACAGCAGCCGTATATAGGATAGATAGATATTGTGCACTACTGCGAGAGAAAGAGCGAGAAGGCGTCTGGCCGGCGCGCGTGTGTCGACCTTTGACTCCCACCGGGAGTCCGTTCAATGCCCTCCAACTCCTCTCCTCCTGCTGCTGCTCTTCGACACTCGACTCCTTGCTCTCAACTCACTTACACCTACGATAACGGAGCATATGACACATCGCCCGGTGTAATTCGACTACGTGCGTGCAGAGCGCGGCGGAAGAGAAAAAAAAACGCCGCTATGTACCTAAGTATCGCGATGACTTTGGCCGCGATTCCCTACTGACTCGGTGCATTACACACTAGCGCCGCGCATAGTCCACACACGTATACCTACTCGACGGTCCGATCCAAATTAGACTGCCTATTAATAAACGATAAAGCTCGCGATACACAAACAAGCCAGTCAACACTCACAGGGAAACGCACGTACTGTAGCTGTGTGTCAGTATACCTATATACCTATGTATATTGTATAGTCCTCGAATTCGCTCGAGCTCCTGATCGGCTAGTCCTCCTCCCGGGGCTTCGCCGGCGACATTCCAGGCCTCCTCCGACGCTGCCTCTACCGCCGAGCGACTAGAAAGTGCGCCGCGGGCTGAAGAAAAACCGGTTGACTTATTGGTTAGATTGCACTACACACACAGCAGCCAAAGCGAGACGGCCGAGCGCTCTGTATACGTGTATGGGTATAACGCTATAGTTCGAGCCGCACACTGGCCGCCGGAGGAGAAGCCTCTGCTAGCGCTGGCCTGAGACTGATGCTGCCACTGCTGGTGGTGGTGGTGGTGGTGGCAGCTCGCCTGCTCTGCTCGAGTGCTGTGAGCGAGCCGCCGCAGAGGAGGGGAATTGTGACGCTTTTCCACCGATACGACTGCGTGCTTACTTCACGTGTTTGGTTTTGATAAACACGAATGGGCTTTTATAGAGTCGTCGGAGATTAGATTGCGCCGATAAGGATTTTAGAAACTTGGAGGGTCTTGAAATTCGTATATCATCTATAGGCCGTGATTTTTCAAGGCCGCGCGTTTTCGCTGATACATTCCGATAATAATCGGCCTACAGATAACTGTCGCACGTATGATGTTCTGGATTCAATTGTTTTTCGCACTCGAAAAGAGCGCTCTTTTCATTTTGTCTCTCTTTTGCTCTGCATTAGTTTACGTCGCGCGGTGCGCCTTTCAATCGAGCGTTCGAGACTCCAATAAGTGTCGTTGAAGGTCTCCGTGTAATACGGACGTTTTAATCAGGACGTTTTATTATAGGTGTACTTTTTATTGCAGCTTATCGCGCTGAAAAGTAGGTATTTATTAACTGGCTATAAATCGACGACTACTCCAAATCGACGTCAGCTCGTTTTTCCATCGCCTTCTAGAATGGAACAAACAAATTAAACGAGTTGAAAAAAAGACGGCGAAGAACGCGGGGGGAGAGATACACGACGTATCTATAGATGTGCACCTGCATCGATCGCCTAACTCGAGCCTGGGCATTACATACATCCACGGCGCGTTTACCTACAGCAGACCTCGACTAAACTTTGGCCTCGTTTATGCCAGTCCACTCCCTCGACTCGTTGTTTTTTTCCCTCCGCTGCAAGTCGGCCGAGTTGAAAGTTCTCGCGCGATAACAAAAACTCCCTTTTCCGCGGCTGAATAACTTCGTGGGCTTAATTAGGCGCTGTTCCCCTATATCTCTCGACTCCTCAATAAAAGCCTGCTCGAATCGATATTAATAAAAGTATACCTATATACCCATCATCGCATCGATCGCGGCTGCAGCGAGCTCGAATTCACCGAATGGGGAAAATGTGGCAGCTGCAGTCGGATATAGCGGCTACGATCGATATCGGCCTCCCCACCCCGAAACTACACACTATCCGCAAAGCCAAAAATACACGCGGCGGATCCGAAAACTGCGATTCCGCAAACTGTATACGTGTAGGCGCGCCGCGCGGCAGTGGAGAAGCAGCACAGCGTCCCATCGAGTGCGAGCGAACTCGACGAAGAGAGTAGGAGAGGGCTAGAACCAAGAGGGAGAGACCGAGTCTTCGTATGAACCTATATATTATATACGTCCGCGAAAAAGCCCGACTCGGAGCGCGCGGTGAATTAGTTCGCGAATCGCGGAGAGCGCGCGACTTCAAGTGGCCCGTGAAGGGGCTTTTTGTGCGCCGCGCGGTATAATACTCTCTTTCGAAACTCTCTCAATGATTAGCTTATACGCGCGCTGCAATAGACGAGAGAAAAACTTTTAATTTCCACTTCTCTCTGCGTATAACGCGCTCTGGGCTTTATTTGCAAAAGTTAGATATAGAAGCGGAGGCGACGAGACAGGAATAAAATGCCGCCGCCGTCGATGACATCATCAGCACGACTACGAGGAACTGCGGCTCTCGACGCGCTCGTTCAATAAGCCCTAACCTCCCGCATGAGTACTTGCACACACAGACAGCCACACGCTCAGAGAGAGAGAGAGAGCGAGAAAAGCGCGCAGGACGTCTTTGTCCGCGGCGTCTCTGCAGCGCGCTCCTTTCCCTCTCTTTCCTCATTACGCATTCTTTCTCTCCTTTTTCCCCGGCGCTCGATCCCCACATCTGCGCGCGTGTTTGCATTCGCCATTGTCTCTCTCTCTCTCACTCGCTCTCCGGAGAATATACACCGGGAGTCCCGTTTTTCCTTCGTGCGCGCGCGTTTGCTCCTTTCTGCTCCTTCGTACGTCCCATTCCATCCTTCCTTCCTTCCTTCCTTCTTTTTTCGCCGTTCGCTCTTCTCGTGCGGTTTTCGCTTTCTTCGGCGATACACAGGTACCTTCATTATTCAGCGGCTGTTCCTTCTCCGCCCGTCTGTCTGTCTGTTCACCGACGTGGGTTTTTGTTCCTCTCGCGAATTCAATATTTTGAACCTATAGACTTATCTGCCGCATCGGTGTTTGGTCGATTTTTCCGTCGCGAGATATAACGCTATTCGTTCCAGTTATGTATATTCCGAGAACTATCCCGTTATCCCGGGCGATGTGTTACTTTTCGAATGGACTGGAGAGTAGGTGGGTATACAAAACATGTTTAGCGGGCAAGGAAATTTACACTTTTTCGTAAAACTCTCACGCTTTATTCGCTATAAAGAGCCTACTCGACACATTTTTTCTTAGCACAATGGGACATTCGGCGCGGAATACCGTTTTTGATTGCGTCAGCTTGTCAGCTTCGACTGCCGGATATTTGCAGAGGATGCATTCACGATCTTATAGCTCGTCCGGGCGTCGTTTCAAGTGGTCGATCTGACGTCCCAGTTCGTCGATTTTGCGCCTCAGTTCTTTGATCTTCTGTTGCAGCTCCTCGCGTTTGCTCGGCTTATCCTTCGGGGCTGACGGCGCTCTGGGGACGTCCTGAAATTTGATCAACCATAGAATCTCGCTGCAAGGAGGATCGATAAACGGAGTTCAACGTTTTCTTTATCTCACGACCCGAGGCGAGCGTACTGTAGATAAAAGAAAATTACAACGTTGCCGGGAGACACTCATTTTCCGCCCGCATGAAGTAGTGCGAGCCTCCGAAAAACAAGCAAGACTAATCGCCGAGCCGTTATCATTTCGAAAATTATCTTTCTTATAGCTTTTCACTAAGCGTCGATGAACCGCTGTTTATCTCTTCTACCGAGCGCGGAGGGGCGATCGTTTATACACACAAACTTCAAAGACACTCACCATGATTATCCAGAAGAAAGCAGCACTCGTGTCATCAGAAGCTCCTCGAGTGTCTAGTAAAACCGGTGAAAAGTCACGAGAAGTTGAATGACGAAAAAGTGAAAACGCTCGAGAGCGCGACGCTCGGCGCCATTAAGTACACAATATAATTCTGCCGACGACGATGGAGACGGAGGGAGCGCGCGAGTCTTAATTAAGCTCTGGCTCTTTATCTCCGCTCACTAAACATTATTTAATCGAGCCCTGCAGCCGCAACTCCTTCCTCCGTCGACAGCTATATGTACTATAAACTCAGCCAGTCGTATCCAAAGCGCGAGTCAGCGCTTTTCGGCACCCGTACCCGATGCGCGCACTGCTCTTTCGAAATCTCATGCGCTTGTCGGATTGAGAAAATATTTTTCTCGAGCTGCATCGGGAAGTCTTTCTTTCCTGTTGTTATTGAAAAGAAATTTCAAATTTTCTTTCGTCGTGTTGATTTTTCTTTTCATGTTTGTTGTCTCGTTACGACCTCCTGGAAAAGATAAGTTCTGCGAATGACACGATTGTATAATAATTACAATTTAGTAAAGCTTTACTTCTGGATAACTTTTTACGTCCCTGCCTCCGTTACCGTGCGCCACCTGAGTAGGTAGCGCGTCAGCTAAATATGAACGTTGAGCGCTTTACCGCTCGATGGCGCCAGTTTACAACTTTAGGAAGCTTCGCCGGAGCACGGCACTTAAACAGACCATTAAACTTTAAGTTACGCGGAAAATTAAAACTGCTTTGAGTATTTGTATTCAATTATCGATATAATGACGGAGATCCGAGCGTTCACTTTGCTTCTGGCAGGCTATGATTTTAGGATATAACCGCATAGTTTTTATTTATTAAAATTATAGTTAAATCCAATCGGTTGATGTTTCTCGCGAGAAAATATCGACTAAGCTTATGCTTTTCAAATAATAATATTATAAAGGTCGATGTATAGTATAATAGCAATTCAGAGTTATTTATAGGAGAGGCTGAATCATAATAATGGGTTAATAGGCGCATATTTCTATGTAACATAGTAATTCAGTCCATTAAGTTCATGAACCGCCAGATCAATCAGGCGGAAACATGATTGTGGCTGATGGGCAGCAAGTGCGATTATACCCCGAGCATGCAGTTGATGTGGTTCAATAACATTCGCGGTATGTAACACGTTGCATTTGGTTATCACCTGCTGCGAGTACGCATTGTTTGAACATAATCAATCGGAAAAGTAAAAAAAAAAAAATCCTCTCAGCGAGCACTTAGCTCTAGCGAAAAAGGCGGAAGAAAGAATACTAGACGATGGATATCGAGACTTCGCCCATGCGAAACACTAGACACATGCACAAGATCGAACGTTTTATAAGAGGCTCGCGAGTACAGTAGCAGTAGCTGCACTCGAGAAAGAGCCGCAGTATGCGTGTATAGAAAAAGAGTGAGAGCGCGAGCAGGCATCGGGTGAAAATCGATATCGTTCGATCTCCGGCCGCCAGCTCGACCGACTGCAGCGAAACGGATCTGCCTCATATAGCTTCTCTCTTTTTCCGTTCACGCGCTGCGTGTAACAATTTCGCAGCGCGAGAAACGATCGGCATTATTTCGCCGCGGTGACATATTTCTTTCGATTACACGCGTTGGCTTCCGCTTCTGGATTCCGAGAGCCGTAGTACTAGCTGTATCTCGTTACTCGAGCGCGGGAACAAATTAAAAATCGCACCAGGATAAAAAGAAACGGAAACGACGACCGTTTTATTATCTGCGGCGAGAGTAGTTTTGCATTATTTATGGATCGACGTCGTGGAATTCGTTTTGCAATGCAACGCATGCGCCGATCATCGTAAAGTGCAGAGAATAGGTGTAGGAACGACGTTTTTATTAAATCCAGATGATTCGAGTGTAGTGCCTCGATGATGGCTGGATTACTCATGCATATATAGAGTCTTTGTACCCGGGGACTTCTGATTCACACCCGTATTTTTAGCTAGGCTATATTGTATAGTATAACGCACGGGCGTTTTCACAGTTTCCGAGCGATTTCGAGCTTTAATTTTAGTCTATCCAAGACTGGAGCATCTTATAGTCAAGACGACGTCACGAGAAATATTTAACGGCACCTCGTAGTGCGCGTGAATTACATTTTTCCGAGCGCACGATCAAGTTCCGCGAAAAGCGTCGCTTCCTGTTTACATTGACGCTCGATCGATCTATGATCTCTCACAGCCATCAGGAAGATCCTCGAGTCGAAGGTTCGCCGCTTTGTGCGAAATACGCATCGCGCATTGATATATAGGGCCTTTATGAATCGCTGCGAGGCTGGGACGTCGAGTCGTGTGCGAATTAATGCAGTGTTCCTGTAGGGGATCGGCTATTTCAACTGATATGCACGAGAGTAGCTGGGCGATTAGAGGGGATAAGCAGCGCGAGACTCTCGTCAGCCTCGTTTTTAACGATAACGCGCTGCACCGACCCGCTTCTTGTTATAAATATGTGTCGCGCGCGTGATGCTTGTAGTTGTAACAATGTTTAAATTTTGCTACTCGCGCGAAGACCACAGCGTCATTACACCGATAGACCGTTGCATAAGCGTATACGTTAGAAAAGTAATATTTTTTTCCGCGATGATAAATTCGCGCGTAAAACGCGCCAACGTCACGACGATTTATCGGCAACTCGGCACTTTGTTACGAAAGACGGCGATGAATCGAACACGTTCCTTGTCCTCTAAAATTTCAAATGCGAAAATCGCAAATCGAGTATAGGCTTTATACGGCAGCCACGGGAAATTGGCGGTTAAATCCACCGCACAAGCTCGAGGACGGCCAATATAACGAGTCACGTGTCTCGAAACGCATTGTACTGGCAAATTTGAATTTTAATTCTCGCTCATATTATTTTGCTATCTGATTAATTTACGATCGCGAGGACGTTTGTTTGCAAATGACACAACGCGACGTCAGTGCGAAGAGACGTTTAAAAGGACACCTGGCTTATCGGATACTTATGTGCAAATCCACACACATATAATTGTGTATTTGCTTATATGCGCGCCGATGAGTTTTATAGATACGCGTATGCCGACGAATAGTGTACAGTAATTGATCTGGACCACGCGGGGATTGCAGTTCATTTTGATGGACGACTCGATCGTAGGTAGGAGGTCGTTAAAAAAAGTAGAGCGGAAAAGAGGGAAAACTAACCTCGAAGTTTTCGCCGGTTTCCGCCACTCCAACCGTGCACTTTATCAACGTCGTCTTTTTCTTTCCTCTGCCACTGCTCGTACCGATATTCATAAATATCCAACATTGATAACAGTTATTTTTTCACACGCGGAATACGCGATAAGTCAGGTATTGTTCGAAGACGTAGTCGCACGTTCCTTAGCAACAGCTGGCACGAACCTATACCTACAACTGTTAACCAAAGTATATAACTGCGCGGAACAAAGGCTCAACTGAGAAGTCGGTAGGTCCAAAGGGGCCCCGCTCGTCCTCGCTCCGCGCCTGGGCCTATTCGACGAAGAAAAAGGAGAGAGCGAGAGAGAGAGAGAGAGACAGCCAGTTAGTCCAGCACAGCACGAGAGAAAGAAAGAAAGAAAGAAGAAAGAGAGCGCCGCTGGCCGCGCGGGATCGAGCGCGGGGCAGAGAGGGAACGAAAACACGCCGCGCAGCCAGCCACTCTAAGCACGCTGCTGCTGTACAACACACACGCGGTCGCGGCGAGTCTATACTCAGTCCCCGTGCGGTTCCCGTCTCATGTGCGCCGTCGTCACCGCTGCTGCCGCCGCTGCACGTTTTCGCTGCTGCTGTCGTCGATTGTCAAATTCCCGATTTTACCCGCCAAAATCGACGACGGCCAGCGAAATCACCACCGGTACGCTTGCAGCAAGAACGTGCGGCGCGGGAGAATCGCGGAAAACTAGTGTTTAGGTTATACTTGCCGGATTTCCACGCAAGGGAGAGACACTGGTAGCTGCGTTTGTCTCGTCTTGTGGGAGAGTTTTCTTCTCGCTGGCGCTTCTTCGATCGGAAGAAGTGGAGTGAGTGGACAAGAGGAAACCAGCCAAGTTCGACGGTAACCCACTGTGTTTTGTTGGTGAGTTTTTGCGATCGTCAGCTGGTACGGGTTTTGTTCATCCTGAAAGTGCGTTTGGGTGAAAGACTAATCAGGGTTGTTGTACAAATCGCTATAGTTCGTCGCGCTGAGGGAAGGTTAGTGAATCCAACGCATCGATCGGAGATCGCGTATCTAGATGTGCCAACTTTTTCGAAATAATCGTTGGTTAGATTTGAGGTCGATCGCTTATCTCCGCGATTCGCGAACGCCAGCAAAAAGTGTTGTGCGGTACGAACGCAAATGCGCGACTTTGCTGACTTATAAATATTTAACCTAAAAATTTCCATTCCGCGAATTGGAGCAAATTTTTTCCTACCGATTCCATGTTGATAAAAATGAAACAGAGCATCTATTATTTCAATCGAATACCAATACGAGGTTAGGTTACCGCGAACCCCACCAATTTTCGATCTTTAATAGAGGAAACTATTGCTATCGCTAACTTTTACTAATTGATCCACTTGAAAGTAAGTTCTCGAAGTGCAATTAAGAAGTGTGTCAAAACACTCGTAGAAACCGCAACTTTCGAGTAATTACTTAGAGGCGAAAATTCAAAGATTTCCCTCCCCGTTCCAGCGACTGCGCTTTCGAGCAATAAACTTTTCGTTTCACTTCCGCTTCTTAGCTGCAACAGCACCGAAACTAAAAATTACCTAACAATATTGCTCGACGGATTCAGCGATTTTGTTTTCGCTAGCGATTATTTTCAAACTCGCGCGATCTTCTTATCTCAATGTTGATGCGCCTCTCTTTTTATAATGGCCCTCGTCGAGCGCCTGTTGCCAAGCCGAGCTATATGGCGTATAAAATACAAAGCTTTCGCGGGAGTCAGCTCTCGGCTTGTCAACGCGTATCTCGGATTTTTTATACGACTCTTTTTGCCTCCTTGCACACTGCCGCGCGGCATCTATGCTCCTCTTCGCGCGTGCCGCGACCGGTTCGGCTTTTGCTTTTGCTTTTAATTTTGCTTTTGCTTTTGTTTGAGCCGCGTATGGTACGAGTTGTGATGCAGCATAGGTAGAGGCACGACGATCTGATTTAATTGGTCAGAGATGCGTTTTTACGGGTTTGTAATTGATAGGAGCTATTTTTAACTGGCTGGGGGCTAGTGCAGCACTATGAGTGTAGACTCGGGCTTATATGGTTATGAAACTGCATGGTTACCGCAGAGACATTTCTATCAACTTTTGATTATTTATCAGCCGATAATAAGCGCGAACGTTATCCAACAACCTCGATCGGACAGGTATTGATACAGCGAGCGTAATGCGATCCTTCCCTTGTTAAAAAAAAAAAATAATAAATAAAAAAAGAAAGAAACTCGCCGTTCCACCTGTCTCTCTGTTTACCAACAAAGCAATGCCCTCGGTATGTGTGTTGTATAGGCAAGTGCGTTGCACCGCGGCATTGACGATTGCAGAACCCTCCGTGGAGCCGAGCACAGAGCCACAGAGACGGTAATTGCAGCGTCGAGCGAGCGCGCCTGAGGACAGTGCGAGTATTGTTAATGACAGACCGAGCCAAGGCAACAACGCCGTTCTCGTGCGGTGTCTCTCCGAGACTTCGATAATCGCGTTAGTTTTCGCCAGTAGTTTCAGCGTAATCTCGTTTTTTTGAGAACTTTGCGAGCACTCACAGGAATGCGCGCGAAATCGATAGACGCTCGAACAGAGAGACAGACAGAGACGACTGCAGCCTCAAGGTTAACAGCGCCAGTCTTTATCGGAGCGCTTTCCTCGTTCTCTTTCCTCTGCGCGCGCGGCAAGGGCAGCGGCCTGGTGCATCGTCATTCGCCGTGCTCGCGTAATAAGTATATGGATATGCAGCCGAGCGAGAGCACGCGCGTACGGGGCTCATATATGCATGGAATGAATTTTTCTCTCATTAGCGAGGCAAGCGCGCTGTCTCCCTGAATTAAACATCAGAGCGAGGCGCTGGAGGGAAAAGAGCGAATGCGCATGAAAGCATTAGACTCTATGACTTTTCAACTTTTCCTCCTTTTTATACGCGCGCGGCGCATAAGTGGCAAAATTTAACTTCGCTTGCTGCCGATTTTATGCGGCAATTGCCGGCGTAAATATTACTTTTAAAGAGTATAGTAATTGCAATGCCTTATTTCCAGAGGGACTATGGAGCTGACGGAGTTCGAGGAGAGCGTGTCGTTCGACCTGGACGATCCGGACTTCGCGCCGCCAGCAGTGCCGCACACCACCGCCCACGGGGTCTTTCGAGGAATGAAGTTCGCCGCCGAGATCGCCTTAAACGTCAACAAATGTGAGTCACTCTCTTACATATAAGACATCTACGCCAAACCGGATCCGGCATATCGCAAAAATTTTCATTTCACTTCCTGCGCATTGCGTATGCATGCGGTAGGATAATTAATATAGAACAACTGCAGCGGCAGCTATAAATAATCCCGAGCGTCAAACACGCGCTGAACCCGCAGCCGAGGTAGTATTTACCTTGTAAATATAAACCGAGCCTCGAAAGCCTCGAAAGCCACGATCACGGCGCGCGCCTCATCGTTCCGTGGCCTCCGAATTCGTGAATGAAAGCCGCTGCGGGGTCGTCGACCTTCCCGCCCGGCTCCGGCTTTCCATCTATGTACACGCGAATCGGCGCGGCGCGGCGACTTTGAAATGCATCGATTCACGAATGTAAAATTTTCCCCTCATACCGGCCATTGTTTCAGCTCTCGGTGTGCGTAAAAAGGGTACACAGCTTCGTAGTAATGCCGACGTAGCGCCGCATCGGCAGTATTGCGCGCGCCTTGGCCTATTAAATTCCACCGGGCTTTGGGAATCGCCGACTCGGGGTTGCTGCCAGTATTATAGTCGTCACACTCGGTGCACGTGATTCGCTCGTGTACCGCGGCTAGTCCGTTTTTTCTGCGGATTCCTGAATCTTTCAAGTTGGAGGGCGAATCGAAGTGTTCAGTTGATATGCCAGGGCTATTTTTAAATCCAGTTTGAACTTGAAGATAATTTTTTCTTCTTGATTAGTGCCGCTCTTTTTATAATTGCGCGCTAATCTATAATGCCGCTTCTAATTAAGATAATATACCGAGCGGAAACCGTTACGTGTGCGGGGAACAATTTGAGTTTGCAACAATTATCGGCTTATGAAACGCGTTTGGCGTTTTTATTTCAAAAAGAAAATATTTCACCTCAGCTCATAATTCACAAGCATTACAGCCCTTATTAACTTTTGGAGAACCTCACCCGTAATCATCCTTCCATACCGTTGCTTGACCCGCCGCCAGTGACCAAAATCAGCCATTAGGGTCAATATAATCTACATAAGCGTGAAGTAGCCAAAAAACAAAGAAAATCATGTGATGTACGCTTATGCACACGGACTTCTAGGGCCCGAGAAATCGCCTCTCTACCGGACCTCGAAAATCGCGTATATTTAGGCTCGACTCTTTGGGCCTTTTCGATACCTCCGACCGTTTTCTCAGCAATCTAGACCCCATAGGCTTAAAGGGGACCAAAAAACGAAGAAAATCCCGTAGAGTGAGCCCTGGCACAAGACCTGCTATGGGGCGAAGAATCGCCTGGAATCGGGACCTCGAAAATCGCGTATATTTGGGCTCGACTCTTTGGGCCTTTTCGATACCTCCGACCGTTTTCTCAGCAATCTAGACCCCATAGGCTTAAAGAGGACCAAAAAACGAAGAAAATCCCGTAGAGTGAGCCCTGGCACAAGCCCTGCTATGGGTCGAAGAATCGCCTGGAATCGGGACCTCGAAAACCGCGTATTTCTGTGGCTTACTTGTCGGGCTTTTTCGATGTCCCGGCGGGTTCTGTAGTTTATAACATACACACTTTCTGTGCCCGTGCAATCATGCATGCTGGTGTATCGCCTCGAAAGAATCTCGCAACGACGCTTCAAAGACGAAGCGCAATAGCAGCAACGGCAGTGGCTGCTAACTGGAATTTCCGGCATTGTTGTTAACCGGCTGATGGACGTTTTGTCGCCCATTGACGCGCCGCCGCTCGTCGTAAAATCGCGTCTATTTATCGCTAGAGAGAAGCGAAGCGGCTCTCTCGGCTTGGCAGATCCTCCACGCGCGACGAGTACCCCGGGTATTATTTGTGGGTCGCTCGCAGATTGGGCTTTGTGCTGGGGCTGGATTATGCAAGTCGTTAGAGCGCGATAGAAGAGGTATCCTCCTCGGCTGAGCCGTGCGCGTGGAAAGGCCTTTAATGGGTCTTGATTCACATTGTATCGCGAACAAAGGATGGAAATTATCAAAATTTTATCCCGCCTAGATTACGCAAGCGTCAAACTCGGTGCAGATATTCATCTGCGAGTGAGAGTGAGTAGGTATTTGAATAACGATGAACTTGATAATAAGCATCTCGATTTAGCATAGCTGCAAAGACTACGCGTTTATACGAGGAAACAAAAACAACGCGAATCTAATCTGCCGCGACACGGCAAGTTCACCAGAAGTTCATTGCACCTCCAGCAATGGTTATGTTATATTTTGCGCCTTTGGAATCTCGAGCAAGTATACAACAGGCATTTTTCCATTGTCATCTCGACTCGACCGGAGACACAGCTGTGATAACAGCTCTTTATCGCGCCTTCAAGTGCGGCTACTTGCCGCGAACGCGATTTCCCATCGTGCGAATTTCGTGTTAGCGCAGTTTCGGGCTCCTCGAATATTTTAATTTCTTCGTGACAGTCGAGCGCGCGCGTGACTCGACGAAACCTTTGATTTGTGCTGCGTAGTTGCGAAAATATTTTTTCGTGCTTCTATATTCGAGATGATTTCGATCTTCTCTACGCGATGACAGCTTTTCGAATAAATATAGCTGCAGAGTTCTCGAGGAGGTTCTCGATTACGGAGAGATGAGTACGCCTCTTTTAGATCAAAGGCATTTATTGATTCAAGCTCGAGAAATAACGTGCTTTGATTAAAAATATCGCGCAAAAAAATTATATTTCATTAGAGAGCAAGAGTTAAAGTGATCACTTCGTGATTGATTCTCGGTAGATGAAAGCAATAGGCGTTTAATAAACCGATATAAAACTAATTAAATCTCAGATGTGCGATTCAGAAAAATAAATACGTGCTATACTTGAGAGGAAAGAAATAGGCGATCGCTACTTCTAAAGTCACTTCGTTCACGTTCTGAGAATAAGATGCGACACATTAGACCCACGCGAATGAATTATGTAATTACACGAGAAAATAGCTTCTCACAGTGTTTTATTTCAAAAGTTGCGCAACCTGCACAGATCACTTTCGCGTGCGTAAGAGTTTCTTGCATTCTAATGATCGATTTGTATAAAATTGACATTTGAAATGAGAACCACTGCTTTTCGCTATCCACCTGCCTGCTAGCTTCAGCTTCATTCTGGTAATTGCATTGATCTTTGAAATCAAGGGTTGCGGCTTGAACGATTAATCATTCGATCAACTTTGTATACAATATTGATCGAAGCGTAATTACACTCTTATAGGCGTGATATATCGCGTTCGCTCATCGCGTCTTAATGGAACGACTTTATAATCCAGCTATTTTTAAGCGGTTCTCTAAAAATAATTCCTTGGCCTCTAGAGCTTTTATATACAAGAAGCAATGAATGACTTATACGGCACATACGTTTGCGCACATGACGCCGATCGGCGGAATCGTTCACCGCCGTCATAATTCTTCTATTACCGTAACAAGCGACACACGCGTGTTACATTGTATTATGCTTTTTCATGAAGATATGGATCGATAGGCGCTATTCATGTTATTCAACGGCTGATTTGGCGCGCGCAGAGCAGCAGCTTTGTCGCGGCTTGCGTCACGGAATCGCCGATCGCTTTATGCGCTGCTCCGGAATTATCGATAATCAACTCGATATGGGGATAATCTATTCACTCGATGGTGAAGATTATCGCCGCGTATACGCGAGCGACGATAACCTACATCGGTGAATCGGTCGGGAATAATTTGCAATGCATTTGTGATTTTAATAAGAAATGTAATAAGGATTCGAGGTACAGTGTCAATCACACTCGTGATTATAATCACCAAGGATTTTCATTTGAATAATTCGATACTAATTAATCGCGTGAATAACTTTTCTCCATCATTCTCGGAGCGAATCGTTTGACGCTATCTGCGAAACAATTAGCCCTAATGAGTCAATTAATCCCAAGCTTCCCGAAGAAATTCAAGCCCACACCGATGAACAATCACACACAAACAAGCCAGCCAAGCACGCTCTCGAATAATAACTCTTTCGGAGTAGTCGAGCCTCTCTAACAATACCCTACCTACAATTTAAATATAACATTGTCGCGCCGCTTGGCGCCCGCAATTCCTCTTTGACTCGCTCTTTGAAGCCCGCGCACTCCCCTAGAACCGCTCTAGCTATAGTAGCCCTCTCTCTCTCTCTCGGCGGGCCGTTTAAATAGAAAGCGCGAAATAGCTTTGCGGCCCTAATAATAACGTCGCTCGCGCTACTTCGGGCAGGGTTGTCAAGATTCGCAGACGCTCGTGCGAGCCTCCATTGTAAAATGAGTTGGAGGAGCTCAGCTGTCTTCTTTTTTCTTCTCTTCGCTTCTCGGCGGTGAGGAATGCGAAGGGCGCGGGCTTTTTTCCGCCTGAGGATTTTCCTAAATTAAGACGTGCTCTCGCCAGGACGAGAGCGCCGCGAGTAAGGGCTGCGCTTAAAATAAACGAAGATGATTTATGACTTTGAAGTTATCTTCGTTTGCAGCAGCCCAGCAGCAGTCCGGGTCAGCGCGAGAAAATTTTATAGGCGCTCGAGAGCCCTTAGCCAAGTTTGAAGTATTAAACAGCTGGAATTCCTGGCTAATTTACTTTGTCTGGCTCTTAAAAGTTGCCATTGAAAGGATGAAGACCTGCTGCCGCCGCCGCTGTTCTTTATGGTGCAAAGAGAGAAACGAGTGAAAATAATGGCACGAGTGGACGTCAGACTAGTACTCTATTCTCATTATAGACTCTCCTTCGAAGAAAATCCTGCACCCAACCACAAGCACTCTCGTATGCGCGGACACCCGACGATGTGCACACGGGAGGTCCACGGCCGCTGCAGCAGAACGAGAGCTGCGGCGGCAAAAAGGAGACACACACACGGACAAAATTGGATCTGACCGGCTCGACTTTCTTCCTGAGAAACGAGCTCGACCAGAGAGATATCTGGCGTGCGGAGCACGCGGATAAAATACGCCTTTGTCTTTCACGCCGCAGCCTTCGCTGCTTTATCTCTCGCAGTGTGTGCGAGTGTGTAGATCTACACGTATATCGATCCTTTGCTGATCGCGTGCGCGTGTATTCCTTTTTCGTCGAGCGCAGCGGCGGGTTTTCTCTATTTTTAAGAGCGAGAGTATACACACTGGACGGGAGCGGCCTTCGGAGCTCCGCATGCTTTTAGTAGACCCTGCGCAAGGCCGCCTCTATGCGGCTGCAGCGTTGAGAGGATGGATGGATTGTGTATTTATTTATTAACGAGCGGATGGAGGCGCCTTTTACTTTTGTGCGAGGGGATTTGCATAATTGGGAGCCGTGTTTTTCGTCGACTTTTTTTTTTGGGCCATTCTCAAAATTTCGAGAACGAGGCTTGAGATTTTTCTTTCTTTCAAAGCAGAGCCACCGATAAAAAAGAAAAAACAAGTTCGTGCGCGCGCATGCAATTCTTCCGACCATCCGATGGTAAATGATTCGCTCAAGCGCTGCCTTAACTGGTAGCTGTGTGATTTTGCCGATAGATGACTGCACGAGCCAGTGCTTTATCGAGCCTGTGTCAACCGCTCGCGATATAGGAAGCGTTAATCGAGCGCGAAAGTCCGCGGTCGTGTATCGCGGATGATTGTGGGCGAGAGGATAAAAGTCGCGAATTAATTGATCGATCGATCGGTCGATCGGCCGAGAAAGCTAAAAAGGTGCGCCGTCATTATCGCTCTCGATTAAAATCAGCGTATTTGCAACATTTTTTGTACTTAAGCACGCGGTGATTGATTGCTCGTTCATGCTCGAATGTCGATATAGAAGATATTTCGAATCTTCAATTTTGTAGAAAAATAAGCGAAATTAATATCTTTCTCTCGGAGGTCCAATATATAGCTCCCTTCTATATTGCACTTGATAAGTTGCCACAACTCGACCGCTCTCTGGTACGCAATTTCAAATCTCATCACGCAAATTGCTATCAAACAATTACTACTCTGTGTTAATACTTGCGCGAATTCAATAACATCCCCTCTCCCTTTAAACGTTTCCCAACAGCTTTCCTTCAATATACCAATTTTCACCCCTTTCCATCGGAGTCAAGGCCACACACCTTCGCGACTCAAAAATAACAATCCATCGTGATTTTTCCCTATTCCGCATTTCCCGTCGGCGACAGTCGTGAATTTTCGCGCGTCACTGCAGCGCTGTATAATGGAAAAGCACTTTGACGCGTTGCAGTTTTCTAAGTCGGGAGAAATTTTCCGCAAAAACAGTGTACACGCGCGAAAGGTTATCGGGGACCCCCAGCCAGCGCTACTACTATATAGCCGCTAGCGCTGGCCCTTGAACTCGTTCGGCCGAGCGAGTAAGCACGCGCGCGATTATAATACTCCTCGATTAATTTGCACATAGTTAAGCACGAGCGAGAGCCTTGTGTTGTGAGTCTGCCGCACTATTGTCGCTCCGACTCCCTCGCGTACATTTTTCCTGTTTTCACTTTGCCTCTTCTGCTTTTCTCCGATGATATGCCATTTTCATTGTTTGCTTCGCGTCGATCCGACCTCGATTGCTTTATTAGCATTTAATGTTAATTTTAAATAAAAAAAAAACATTTAATATTAATCAGCGGAGGCCTTGGAACGTGTAAACGCTGCAGAAACATTTATTTTTCTAGTTATATAAATATAGCCTGCTAAAGTTACTCCTGCGGCCTTCAATTGTGCGAATATGAAAATAATATTTTCAAGAAATTCCTCGCAGAGTCGATTTCTTCGTTATGTGAGTTATGAAACGACTCTTCGCTCGTCTATATGCGTCAATAATTTGCCGGAGTATTGTGAGTGAATGTTCCGTTTAATTGGGATTCCATGATAAACATTAATACCATCAATGCCGTGATTCGGTCGTTAACGCTATTTCAAGCCTCTTTCATTCGAGATAAGCCCTCTTTTACAATTCAATTTAAACAAAAGCACTCGATCCCCGCGCCTCGAGACTATCTAGCCGTTAAACCCTCTTCCGGATTTAATTTCGCTTCACACGCCTACATTCGTAACTTGTTCACTTCAGGGGAATCACAGCCGGACGGAGCTGTATTTCCCGCGAGGCATTTCCTCAATGTTTATTATATTCCTTCCTGCAATCGCCATTCAAGAGCTCGATCATCCGGTGATCAATTTTTGCTAAAAATCAGATAGACTCGTCAAAGGGGCTATCGTCGGGTCGAATCGACACTTTCGATTAGATTATCTCTTGAACTTTACGACACAAGTTTAAGGTATCTCCTTTTATCTTTTATCAAGTTACTTAACTCATCGCCTCGGGGATCAAATCATATTATATGCCGGCATCTTTATTGACAATTGCACAAACAAAAGAGAGTCACGTGCGGCTCGCGTATATAAAATTAGATAACGAAACGACGTTTGTCATTCCGCCGCTGTCGTCGCTTTCGAACGTTCCAGAAAAAAATATCGCGCGAAATCTCGGAATCTAATAATCATTCCTTTTCTTAATGCTAATGAGCTCTCTCCCACTCGGACTAAAAGCCAAAAGCATTTTCTTTTATTGCCGCTGAAAAATGCTAATTGAGTAACAGAAGCGGTTTTCTAGGTATTCGTCATTATTGGCTTGCGTCACAAATCATATTGCATTGTTCGTATCATAATGTCAATTTTTTACTCCGAAGTAGCACTATATTCGTCTGACATCATGTTTAGCAACGACTTTTATTCTTGAACAACATCTTCTGTAACGCGGTTTCGAAAATACTGTTTGTGGCAGTCGTGCGGGCAAACATTCGGTGCGATAACTTAATAATCTTATTGTCTTGAAAACAACCAAATCGAATAAATTACCGCAATAAACCATTTCTTCTCGATTGCCCCGATTGCACTCTCGCACATAAAAGCGACAAATACGGATCTATGAAATAAAGATTCTGCGCATCGTCGCTCAGCAAACAAACGCAAATCCATCATCTGACGTCTCATCACGCCGGGGACTTTATTTACAGTAAAACTCAAAGTCTCTCCAAGACGACCGATCGTGTGACAGACCGACGCAACGTTTTCGCTGCAAGTGCAGCGCATCTGTGCATACGATTACGCACATATCCTCTTTCGCGTTTGTATAAACTATTTAAGGAGCTGAACTGTGACGCAAACGCTCCTCGCTGTGGACTCTATTCCCCGAGTGATACACGCGCCAATGTCAAGTGCGTCTCCACTACTCCCGCGAGACGTGCGAATGTCCTGAGGCAAGGACACCAGAGCATTATAGATCGTGCACTTGTCTCGTCTTTCTCGGTGATGAGACACCGTGTTGTCTTTGGATTTTTTGACGGAAGATTGTTGAGCGAGCAAAGGGATGACTGTCGCAGCTAGCAAAGTTGCTTTTCTGGAATGAAAAATACGACGCGGTTTTGTAATGCAATGTTATTTCCATATTTGTGTCATTGACGCGCGCCGATTGCGTATAGACTATTAGTTTCGCACTCGCGGAAGATTGCTGTTCGTACTTGTTACAATTTTTCTTCGACTGTTTGCGATATATACATGTATGCTCGAACACTTTTCGCTCTATATTTAGAAATCTATTGTTTGTTTTTTGCGCTCGTGTACATATATGCCTCGTAGTCGGTTTTGCTAAAAAACAGTTTATTTGTGCTTGAAAAAGGCTCGATCATTTTGTATGATTAAGTGAGCTTTGAGCGCGAGGGGATAAGAGTTTATTGTGTTGGATCATTTTTCATGAACCTTTTATAGAGAGTTGCTCACAATGGAAACACAGGAATCAAAATTTATTTGGGAGTTGGTTATTCATCGTGTACAAGAAAAAGTTACCGATACTATTTACGATAACAATCAAGAACTTTTTTCTTTTTTTCAGCGATCACGCAAAAAGAAATGTACACACGCGTTCGATAAAAGACTCTCAAATATATCAAACTACTTTTTCCCGCATGAATCAAACGCGTGATTCGCTCGCTCCACATATAGAAACATAATCGGACAAAAAAAGTTGGCGTCGGCGTCTGTAGGAAATTTTGCTCCGCTACTGGATAACGCTCGGCTCTCAGTCTAATTGTCGCCGTCTAAAATTAACCGATCGCTTCCCGCTGGAAGAAAAACCGGCACAAATAGAGATAAGAAACCCCTCTCTCGCGATGTCGAAAGACGGGCTCGGTATACTTATTATTCGCCTCCGCCTTCGATTACAATATAAGCGCAGATACTCTTGATGTTCGTTGGGGGTCTGATAACCCCGGCGAACCGCATCTCTTTTCGTTATCGGAGCCGCACGCGCGCGAGTAATCGTTTCTTCTTCTTCTTCTTCTTCTTCTTTTTCGCCTGTTGTTGTTCGCCGTTGCCTCATCCGCGGTTGCTCGATTGTGACGCGCGATTCGCCGATGTTCGCTAGGCGACGATCTGCTTTTAATGGGCGGTAATCTATCTGTATCGGAGCTGATGAGCTGCGCCGGTGTCGATAGACGTTATTCAATATTTATACCAGCTGCCGCTTCGACGATAGTGGGAGTGTGCGTCGATTCGAGTAGCTCCTCTCGTTATCTCAATCGCTAGCGTTCGATCTGCAAAAATTGATGCGGTTATTCCTAGTTAATTTGCGTCAGTTCCTATACTTTGATAGTATTGTGTTTTTTCCGGGGCTATGTGCAAATGTATTTAGATCGCCGAAAAAAACACCCTCGGCGCGCGTGCACCGCCAGTCATGTATTTACCTGAACTCTCGATCGATTAGCATACAATAAACGGCAAATAATTAACGTATCGAATTGTCTGTTTATCTTCTTAATGGCTCATTGATGTGGCTCCCATACGTAACGTATGCGAGCAGTAGATTTCCTGTCAACACGACCCCTTTCTCCGATTGAAATTAAGTGCTAAAGAAAATGTAGGGAAAGTTCAATGAAGATCGAAGATAGCAATTTGCTTGTTTGTATTATAATAAAAGTTATATTATATTTAGGGAAATTTTTACTCTCTCTAATCGCTTTCCAATTGCGCACGATATAAATATGAGAACTAATAATAACTCACCGACACTTTCTTCCGAAAACATAACGAGACATGTGAAAAATATGTATAGTCCCGGGTAAACAAATCAGGATAACGATCCGCTAACTGGACAAACGTCTTTGAACATCGTAAAAACTGCGAAAACAGTCGTCTACGAGTCGAGACCTCGAAAAGCTCGTTCCATCGGTATTTACCGAACATCCAAAACGACGTCTCCTCAATTAAAACGTGCATCAGCCTCAAGGATTACACATCGCGAATTCCGAAACGTTCCGCGGCGCAGTTTCGAATTGCCGCGCGCGTTTTTCCTCCCACCGTCAAAGGACCACCACGACGCAATTTCGCTGAGTGTATGTGGGAAGGAGCTCTTTCGCGAACGGCTCCTGTTTACCATGGCGTTGCGCAGCGAGGACGACGTATAAACTTTAGGTAGATGATGAGTCCGGATTCGGGGGAGGGAGTAATGTGCAGAGGATGAGCTTACCTAGAAGTTGCAAGGTTACTCCTCGGATATTTCATCAGCTGTGAAAGCGTCTATTTTGCAATATTTACAATAAGAGAATACGGAAGCGGCCGTTACTTCCCAGAAGTATATATAGCTGTCGAAAGTAAGCTGCCTCCTCTCAGAAGCGATCATCGATTATTTTTAAACTATTTACCCGGCCAGAGCGAGCCATTAATTTTCCGAATTCCTACTGCGCGTGTCAAAATACTACGATCCATCAGGCCAGCCTAAATCGAGCTATATTTCATCCGTACACGATGCACTAAAGACAAATGACTTTTTAACGATTCAGTACAGCGATAAAGCGTAGTCGCCACCTTGATCGTCATCGAGGCCACCAAAGGTTGCGCGCGACGGTCTCAGAGGATGCAGAAATCGCAAACTCAGTCGCAGCGCGATGAATTAAAAAGCCTCACCTCCATATCCTGTGCCGGCGTTTATACTTAGTCCACAGGTCGAGGAGTGGCCGCTCGAAATAGCCGGACAGGTGCCCGACTCGAACTATTTTTGGCCGCGCCGCGTAAAGTCGAGCGTGAAGTGTTCGAGTGTATGTATAGCGTCGAAAGCATATATAGCTCGGCGTAATAGTTTGCTGGTTATAACTGCAGTGTTGACCCGCGATGTCATCGAGCCAGAGACTGTAGAGACGAGAATTCCAGAGAGGCTATGTTGCGTCCGGGTTGTATTGAGGATGATCTGCAAAACAGAGATGCGTGTTATATTGTCGCCGCGTGGATGTTATTGATAAGAGATGTTTATGCCGATATGCTCGTTTGCATGCGAGTTGTTTTAGAATACAATGATGCAGCGTATTTCTATGCAGTTGATGATGATTTAACAGTTTTCTTTCACGACGTTCTTCGTGACATTACTGCGTTGCATAATGTCATATGCTTGGGTAGTTTTTGGATAATATGTTCAACAGAATGACGCGAGAAAATTTTTGCAGCACTCCAAATACGATGCGATTTATGTGGGTCGCGAATCAACGCAGCCGCAACCGATACAGGGAAAAAGTGCGCGAAACTGAAAAAGACCGAGTCACGTCTCTGTTTTCGTTTATTTGGGCCGTCCATCCTCGTCTGGTCGCGTGTCTTACGCAAGGAGAGAGAAACGCGTTTCGTTCTTTTATTGTCGCATTTGCGTTTCGCGGACGCGGCCTTTTTTCGGCATAGCCGCGCGAATTGCGCGCTTTTATATACTGCGTCGTCGTCACCGTCGGCGTGTAAAACAAAAAACTTTTCACGAGCTCGCGTCACGAGTTTTTCGCTCTTGTATGCCAACCGGAAACATGCCTGATGGACCATTAAATTCTTTATTTTCGATGTCGTCCGCAGTTGCGAGTGGTTCCCGCGAGCTATAAATAATTTTCTGACGCCATTGACGCTCTTCCCTGTTGTTATCAGAACGTAAACCGTGCAGAGATTTTCTTCGCGGTTGTGATGCCGACGTCGTGACAAAAAGTGTGGCGCAACTCAGGCTTGTTGATGTTGATCCGCGATTATGGACACAGGAGGAAGTGGTACGAGAGGTGCGATTAACCAGTTGCCGAGAGGCGCGTGTGATAATAATGGATGTGCTCGAGCATGTATACGTATATGTATATCAACCGAATGATACGCCGTGTGTACGTTACACTTCTTGTCGCGTGGCTTTTGATATGTGTGTCGCAATGCGCAAGCTATTTTTAGTTCCTGTGTATTTGAGCGAAGGGAATTCTCTTTATTATATGGTGGATGTGTTGGGTATCTATCCGAACTGGTATTCTTCCAGAGAAATTAATAGCATGAAACTTTGTCTTAGCGCAGTAGAGGCGAGGGCTCGATTGCGAGAAGAGAGTTTAATGACGATAACAATGCAACAATTAGACGCAGTTGCATTATTATTCGTATATAGCAAGTTGTGCACGATAATTAATTCCACAAGGTCGTATACTATAACAACTGCGACATTATTAGTTCGAGTTGCAGCTCTATTATTACCGCCATCATAACTTTCTTTTTTAACCAACTTATGCGTCCAATCTCCATAATCTCCCAACCACCTCGACAAAACGCCCAAGCCACGGTGTTCCTCATCTTTACACGATATTGTGAAATCCAGGCGAGTCTATCTATGTACATGCGGCCGTGTACACCAGACCCACGCTCACTTTGTCGCCTCCGCCTCGCAGAAAGGAAAAAAAACGAACTCAGCGACTTAGCATTCACGGCGCAAAGTGCATTAGTGGCGCGACGCTCTCGAGGACGGAAAATTTCTTATCGCGCGAACGAGTTTACGGAAGCATCTTGTCTCTCATCTGGCGATGCGTTATCCTCGATGCCTCGAGACCGTGGAACTCTAGGCAAAAGTCTCGCGGCTACCGCCGCCGCTGCTGCCACTTTTCAAGGATGACGGAGGAACGAATAAGCGAGATGGGAATTCCGGATCGCGAGAGCCCCGAGGCAGTCAAGGCGAAGAAGAAGTCGTTCAACTTTCGGCGAATTTCGTGACGGATTAGAACTGCTAGTCACGCTCGTGCGGGGATACACTTTATGCTTGATTTTTCTTTTCCTCTTAAGATTTACTCGCTATTGGAAGTGTTAATATGCGATGGTGCGCTTGTTGCATCGTAAATGGATCCGATGACGATCATGAAATTGCTTTCATTTGGAATGTTGGTGTCAATTTTGTGTACGACTGTGTCTGGAACATGTCTTTATTTGATAGCATCTTTATAAAATATTTTTTTTTTTTATAAAAATGCAATTTTTTAATAATTAAAAACTTTTTCAAAAATAGGCTGCTAAAATCAGCTGATTTCGGGGGTCGAAAATTTCCAATTTCTTGAAAATATCAGCATCGGTGGTTCAGTGGTAGAATGCTCGCCTGCCACGCGGGCGGCCCGGGTTCGATTCCCGGCCGATGCATTTTTTTCTTTTTTTTTTTTTGCAAAAAGTTGTTTTTTATTCATTATTTACAATGATTTAAGGGTCCTGGACCCTTAAATTTAAATTTTAGCCCTTTTAGAGCATCAGAAGGGTTCGAAAATAGGTATTTAGTCCAAGAATAGTTATCATCTGCGTTAAAATTGAGTTACAAAGTTTAAAAATCTTTGTATGAAAGTATCAAAAGTACAAAGGGCGATTAGGGCAGCCCCTTACCAAATAACAGACTGTCTAGTGTCGATACGAATGAAACACGTATTTAACGTGCCCTTTGATGAGATCCAACTTCTTCTATAAGTTTGTATCTACTATATGGATACGCTCTTTTTTTGCGAGTTACACAACTTTCATATTGGTGGACCCTTATAAGGGCCTCTATCGACTAAAGATCAAGTCTGAAGTAATATCGTATCGAGCGAACCGCACGGGTACTAATATCTCTCGTGACATGACTGCAGTGGAATGAGATTGATGAATTCTAAAGATTCCTAACTGATAATAATATAGAGTTTTATTGCTTTGACTACATTTTATAGTAGCTGGCAAAAATGCAGACAAGCAGAAGAGAACATACAGAGTGGTTAGCATGCGATTGATAAGAGCAATCATCGTGAAAGTGATATGAAAATCATGATTCAGGCAATTCGGTACGTCGCATTAGAGCTGAAAGCTGCGCATCGATTGGGCGGAAAATGCGCACGTGTTCAGCCGGTCATATAGACAGCGCAATAGGCGCGCGTGTCCGCTTCGTGCAACCGCAGGCAACGTCCCATGCTGCCATGTACGCGATATTCCGGGTTAACGCCTCGCGAACTATCGGGTATATACTACGCAGAAAATCACCAGGAAAATCATCTCTGGCGCCAGTGGCTGCGGCCGCTCTGGCAACGACGGCTGATGCAAGGGATCGACTGGTTGGAGCAGTCGATAAGCGGTGCCTAAAAAATCGCTGGTTGGCACACACCGGAGCCACTGAAATGTGATGATGCTGCGTAGATGCGGCGGTTAGGTTAGTTCGATGATGCCTATACAAGCTTGCATAAGCCAAGTGCACTTTACACTGGGATCGTATATACGGTCATTAACAGTGCTTTCTAAAACGGCTTAGATAAGTTTCGCGCGCGCTAATCCACTTTGCGCGTAGGCTTCATTCAGGAATTACTACTATAGATCTGTTGCTGATTCCAAGAGCAGCTACGCAACGAGTTGTAAAGGCCGTTTGACGTTGGCGTTTCTTTTGTCAATGAGCAGTGATCAATAATACGTGTACGTCAGTTGCGCTGCTGGCGTACAATCACCCCGCGGGAAAAATAAATCTCATGATGAATTTCAAGCGTCTTATCTGCATACGAGATATTCAAAACATCCCAACTCGCGCGCGCTCGCTCGAATTTGCATGTGCAAGACACTGTGTCTATGGAAATCGCTCGTATATGGGATACCGGTGCGCAAAAATCGCCGTACCACGCGATACCGCTCTCGAGCGCGTCATCGCAACTACACGCCTACGATGGCTATTTTTAACGAGGCGGGCCTCGTCCGCTCGCTCTATAGCTTTATTATATATCTCTGAAATTACACCTACTACAGCGTCCCGTATCAAAAGTTCGCAGCTTGTTAAGAGTCACAATGAGAAATGGGACGCGTACTCGGTGGCACCTTGTGAGCGATATCTTTCGCTATTAAAATCCCTATTGTCGCTTGCCAGCGGGGCGTCACTTCTGCGCAATTTTGACGCGTTCGTCCGGCTTGCCAAGTTGAAAAGCCCGATGAGAGAGCTCGCTTCTCGATGATTTAGAGCGACAGACGCGCGCTTTCTCAGAGCCCGGCGGCGATATTTCACTCGGACACGTGACCCACGCAGGCGACGACGCTATCTTTCTCTCTCCACTCCAGCTCTGGGGGGATAAAGATCTGAAAACGAGGCTTACATGGCTGCTTTATTGTACAACTTAGAATTAAAAACTAGAATAACAGTTTCTCTGTAAAACTTTTGTAGTGTATTCACAATATCGCTAACTCCTTTTTTTTTATGTTTCAGGTGAGTTACAGAAGCTTCTACTCTACACATACTTCTTAAGCGACGTAAGTTGCAGAAATTTTAAAATAAGTATGTCACAAAACGAGCCTAGAAATTTTAGTGTTTTTTTGCAAGGAATTGAATGCCGGTGGTTAGAACGCGCTCTGGCTATCGGTTCGGCCGCGGCGAAGGATTTTTCGAAAATCAACATTTTTGGGATTTTCGAAATCGAGCTTTAGAATATGACCTAAATGTAAATGGAGAATCGAGCCTTTTAACGAGATCAAGCGTCGCTTTTGTAATGCGGCGCGTAGACTATATATTATTGCGCTTGCATCTAGAGCGTCACTGCAGCGCGTCACTCTCCGTGAATTGCCCCGCCAGCGAGATAACCGGAGAATAGGCGCGACACGTCGCGCAAATTTACTATCACGTGAACCGAACGAGGTACCCGCTTCGATTTGCCTTATGTATATCCCGAATCGGATTGCGAAATGCGATCGAGGTTATCAGTGAGTTATAATACGGCGTTGCGCTAGGGGAAAGTATCGCCAAAGGAGCGCGTGTTTAGAAAATCGTGTCAGTGTGTGTGTGTGTGTGTGTGCGTGTGTGTGTGTACGAAACGTGTGTATGTGGCGTTGTGCAACTATCAGCGCCGCTTTTTGCGCCCGAGTCTGCGATCAAAAAGCGCGCCCAGACCCAGACATATCGGGAGCCAAGAAATTCCTCAATTTTAGACGCATCAAATTCAATTCGTCTTGAAGTCCTAAGTTTGAGCGTTTACTTGTCATAAAGCACAATAATCACGTCCACGACGTGCACACGCGATGAGTATGAGGTAAAAAATTACACGGCAACTACAATCCCGCGCACAAAATAATTACCGCTCCGAAGACAGTTGACGCTACTTACGGCCCCCGTCAATCCGCCATTCAGCGAAGTAGTGTCATTTTCCTATTTCGTGCCACTTTTCGTCGAGTACGAAGATATCTCGTGCAGCCAGGGCAGGACGACTCCTCTCTGCACGATCACGGCCTCGTGTGCGAGAGCTGTTGCAACATTGCAATTGTCGCGACGGGAGTTTATCTCCTTCGAAGAAGCTTCCTCTCAGCGAGTCGATATTTATGTATTGTTTGGCCTTTTTTTCACCTGAATGTACACAGCAGATCATTCGTTGTTGACCCCGATAAAAATGAGCCTCTCGCGGGAACACCGGGAGAGTTCTTGCGCCGGGCCATGAATATAAGAGATGTGACGTTTCGCACTGCCGTTAGCGTTGCGTTGGAAGAAAAACACCGAGTTTACATGCTGATAAGTACCTTTGCAGACGATTTAGACTCAAAGTCTTCTCGATTTTGGAAGATGCTGGCGAACGAGCGACTCTATCATTCCACTGGCAAATATTTGCCTCGATTAACGACTCTGACGATTTCCTTTGCCCGCGTGTTTCGCTGAATTTTTGCTCCATTACGTAGTAGAATCTCTCTGAAAGCGAAAACATATCGTGTTGTCTTTATTTTTCACCATTAGTCACCCCGCTGCATTGTTTTTTTCGCAAAAGCCGCGCATCGACCGGAGATAACGAGGAAAATCGTCGTAGCTGGAATGGAATAATGAAAATGAGTTCTGAGCTCATGCCGAGATTGCTTCGCGAGTATAAAAGGAGAGGCAAGAGTAAACTTTCGACGTTTATCGATAGCTGCGCATTAATATTCCCTGAACGTGTGGGCAAAGCGAAACTCGATTTTCCAGTAATCAAGAAAGTCTTGAAGAATCAAGTTTTGCACCCGGATCGTAAAGCCTAAAGGTGTACAGAGACTTTAATTCGTTTAATACGTTGATGGGATCTATTATCGGACGCCGCGGTCCTCTCGAGAGAACTTGTGCACGCGATGTCGTGCGCGCGTTATAATGCGGCTCTTTTTAGCAAGCCTTTCGGATCTCTCCGTGAAAGTCAAATTAATTGACCCAGTTTGCAAATAGAGCCGCAAATTAAATTAAACGCTGCGGTTGAATTCGACGCACTAACAGATTCCTCAATCGAGTACCGCGTGATGAATGCACACCATTATAGTTCTCGCAGCTGACCAATCGGGAAGTGGATTGTAAACGAGGCTCTAAATTCTATGATAAGAGTCGCACAGTGCGCTCTCGCATTATTGATTCTCTCCCCATCGATCTTATCGCTCGTATAACCCAATAACCTTTAATCCGGTCATAAATGCTCGCTAATGTCACCGCCGCCTCGGTTGCGTACAGGAAAAACACGAGCTGCCTCAAGGTCGCCTCTCGCCTCTGTTGTATATCGGCGGTGACTTGTTCTGCTGTGCAGCGGCGCACTTGAATAGCTCAGCACTCCGGCTTTGTGTCTCGATATAATATGTATGATGATAAAACACAATATATACTCCGAGACCGTCAGTGCCGGTATTAGCTGGTATAGTTCTATACGGTCTCTCTGAGTCACGCGACGGTGAACTAATTCTAAAATAAAGCTTGAATTCGCTCGATCTGCTTAAACATCATATTTGACATTATCTTCGATTCCTCAAGCTCAACTGTATACCAACTTATTGAGCCTGAAAGAGACGGAAATGAATCTCGTCTCGAGTTGTGCGCGCGACAGATTGCGCCTATATAATGGCTCGCACGTGACCCGTTATAGATAAAAGTCGTAATTACACTTTATTACGGGCGATGCAGAAAAACGGGAGTCGTAAAAATACTTTTACGCCGGTGCATATAAAACCGCGAGCAATTCCATCGGGACTCGTACAATAATGACTCTGTTCTCCTTTCCACATTGCCGCGCACTTTCTGCCGCGGATTTTCTAATTTACCCCGACCGTTGAGCTGTTATCCCATCTCTTGTACTACTCACCAGTCACCATATTACGGAAGAGGAGCGAGTCGAAAAAGAAAAAAAAAACGAGACCGCGCCACGCGCTACATTTTTGATGGCTATAAAAGGAAGCGCCGATTTGTCAGAGAAAATTGCACCGCCTCGCGACGTACAACCTTGGCTGCGGTCATAAGGGGCGTGCACGCGACGACGTCGTTTCATTATGCTCCTTCCAATCGCTATATTTTTTCGCGAGTCCGTGTACATATTTCCGTGCACCGACCTTCCTAGGTCGAGCGCGACGATAACGTGAAAACTCTTGGCGGACTCGTTGCGCTCGACTTTTTCGAGATGCTCTCAGCTGCTTCGACTTTGCGCAGTCCGACATTGAGGCAAGATTAAGAGTGCTCTATACACCTGAGAGAGCCAATCAGAAGCCCGGATTTCAGCTGATCCGGAAGTATTTTGCTTAACTAACTACGGCTTTATTTCTAATAGTTTAATAAAATAAACAGTTGCATAAAATTGTTTGTATTTTTCTGCACGTGGGATGATTCCGAGATTTTGCAACTAATTATTGCAAAGCCGTAAAATAAAACTTGAACGTTTTCTGGGATATATCGTCTGCTTCTGCAGCATAAGCCACCAAGCGAGTTGAACGAAAAATGCCCGATTGACAATTATCTGGGCTAAATTTCAACAAAAAAGGTATCATCCCACCTGCCGAAGAACCCAAAGAATATTGTTTATCCTTTTTCGTATCCCAAAACGAAGAAATGGAGCCGTAGTTAGTGACAACAAATACCTGCGGTAGCGGAGGAGCACGACATGGCTGCTCCGGCGTGTTATGTCGATAAACAGGGCAACTGTTAGATGGTGCCTTCAATCGTATTCTGATATATTGTTCCTCAACTAACTACGGCTCCATTTCTCGTTTTGGAGATATGAAAAAGGAATAACAATATTCTTTGGGTTCTTCGGCAGGTGGGATGATACCTTTTTTGTTGAATTTAGCCGCAGATAATTGTCAATCGGGCATTTTTCGTTCAACTCTCTTGGTGGCTTATCGCTGCAGAAGCAGACGATATATGCCCAGAAAACGTTCAAGTTTTATTTTACGGCTTTGCAATAATTAGTTGCAAAATCTCGGAATCATCCCACGTGCAGAAAAATACAAACAATTTTATGCAACTGTTTATTTTATTAAACTATTAGAAATAAAGCCGTAGTTAGTTAAGCAAAATACTTCCGGATCAGCTGAAATCCGGGCTTCTGATTGGCTCTCTCAGGTGTATAGAGCACTCTTAAGTGAGCGTAACGGTGATGATTTATTTTGCGCGAATATACATGCGTAATGACATGTTATTAAAAGGCCTGCACCGAAGAGAAATGCGAGTAAGGAGGAGAGATTTAGTGCTGCCGTGCAGACCTCGAACGAGGTCGACGTGCTCTTATCAGCCGCTGCATCGATAGCTTGTTGACGCGCTCTTTCTTTTTTCGGCGATTGGCCTCGCTCGCGATACAGTCCGCCGGTGAAAAGATATTAATATGGGCGTCGTTGGGAAACGTGTGATTAAATAAAAAAGCTGCTCTCCGCTACTGGGCAAATTCGCGGAATATCGAAACAAAGAATATCATACCTTATAGGTTCTCCTCTGAGCCACGAAGCGCAGCTATAAATTTTTTTGCGTCAGCTCGTCGCCATGGCAGCGCCGTGCGGTGAAACCTTTTTAGACCCGCGACCTGCACCTGTCGCTCATTTCTCTATTAAACATGCGTCGGGCATCCGAAGGATCGAAAATGCGAGCTGCCGGCAAGTATCCTTTGTTCCGCTCCACTCGCAGCTTCTTCCTCGTCTGCGCCGTCTTTTTGGCTTTTTTCTCACTTTCTTCTTCGCGGGCTTCTACTCGCGAGCGGGTGAACGCCTCGTGAGAACGTGACCTTCTCCGCTTCTTTTCTCTCTCTCTTTCTCCGATATCCTTCTCGTTTTTCTTCTCTTTGCTCTTTCTCTCGTTGCTGTCGACGCTTTTTCCACACGCTCCGTGTTTCCAATAATAATTCCTCCTCTGTTTATCGCGATGGGTACTTTTCCAGAGATACGCCGAGAGTCTGAAAATGTGGAATTAGATTTGAGCCTGCTGATCTATTAGGGACAATTGCGAGAGGCGCCATATATCTCCGCGCTTGGGGGTTTCTCTTGGCAATATTTTAATTGCGCTGATCCCGAAAGCTCGCGTGCGTTTGGTTTGCTTAGCTTGCAGCTTTTGTGTACATCTCCAGTTATCTCTATACTCTCGGGTGATTCAGTCGCGTGTCGTTTCGAAATGTTTGACCGGGCCTCAGCTGAGATTATTATTTGGTTGTTGTTGCTGCACCGACGAAGCAGATGAACTGATGACTTACAAAAAAGTATGAGCACACGATGCAATTTGTTCATCACGTCAGTCTTACGTTTCATGATAAAATATGTTTTATTTGTATGCATTTTAATCTCAAGAATACGGAGTTCGATATTACATTGTGTGGTTGCGGTTCACGTGGTTTGCTGTAACACACTCAATGCAGAGTACGACGTTTTCATGATCTGAAAGAAACAATCATTTACATATATTTAGACTAATATAAAGAGGTTAAGACCTGGATATGCTCCTTAATACTAACACTCAAAAATGACTTGAGGTTCATGGAAATGAAGTAACCAGCCCTTATTTGAATGGGTTTCGATGAGCGAATCATCACTATTATCAAGGCCTTTCTAGCAGTTGGTGATAGTCGAACCCAATCCATGTCGTATATTGCATTTGCAATTTCTGAACTCTGCAGTATGAATGACATAAGAATGTACAATATAATAGACATATCTGGTTATAATGAGACAGACACTGTCGGATGGGATCTTACGTGAAGCATGACTTCATTCCCGTACCAACAAGGCATATATATTTGAAACAGAGATATTGAAAACAGTCCTAACGACGTGATAAAATCCACATTAAGACCGATTTTCGAAAAGGATAAGAGATATACGTTGATGCAAATATTAGGTACCACGACAATCAGAACGGCAATTAACCATCCTGAGAAGTTCCTGTTTATTTTATTCGCGTAGCTGCATAACATAACATCATCAGTATTACGAGTTGAGTATACAATTTCTTACAAATCAAATGATAAATGATTATACCTGTAGACGAACTGATGGTCACAAATGTACTGTTTCATCAGCGCGATTTCCACTTTTCTTTTCATCGGTGACATGTGCAAACGGTCTTTCATCTGTTCGTAATGATGAAAAAAATGTTTCAATCGATGTTTCAGTAGTTTCAACTGTATACATGACTGCAGCATAAGGCCTGACAACATTGTATCGGCTCCTATGTGCATCGAAATCGTAGCACCACCAACGAACATCTGCTGAATGTAAGTCAGCCAAAAGTATACGGGCCTATTGTCGGTGTCGTAAGGATACCAAGCTGGGGCTGGAAACTCGATGTCTGCACTCTGCTTCATCATGGGGCCGACCAGTTTTATAGTGACTCCGGCTAGACAAGCTCCTGCATATATCAAGTGAATTCGCCTATAAAATTACACACTGATGACAAAACTGAACAAATATTTGAGTATTTGTTGTTAGTAATTCACTTACCAACTTTCAGATTTGTAGTTCTGTAAGATTTCTTTCTCTGAATCGTCCCTTGGAAAACGCCAACGGTCTTCAAAGCCTATCATCAAAAGTTTGGCAATACGCTCGCGATTTAACAATATATTAAGTGCTTTGTATAAACCATTGATCAAAGATGTCAGTATAAAAAATACATCAAGCTCAAATTGTTTATTACGTATTATGACAATTAAGTTGATAAAAACTTCGGTAGTGAGTAAAATGTCAGAAGTTATCACAAAACACGTAAACACAGAGTAGAAGCGTCTAAGTCGCGGTTGCACGTGTTTCGGGCACCAAATACCCCATAGCGTCAATATGTGAAATGGAACTGGAAGTACTTGGTGCTCCAAAGTTTCGCGAATGAGCATTTCAATGTAGCTTGTATAAAAAAGCACTGGCGAAACTGGTGCGTTGGGGAAAAAGCGTAGCAATAAACTGAAAGGACTGTTGCCGGTGTCTCTGCTGGGACAGGGACATATGAATAATCCCGCGACAATAAAAAAATGTCGATATTATAGTGATTAATTTTGCAGTACTGCTGCGGATGGCGGTACCAAGCTCCCGCGTGTTCTCCGACTGCTTTGGCAATTTAAACTTTAAAAATGTATTGTTTCACTTCTCGGTGGTGCCTACTCAAGCGTTATTTTCTTACGCACTGTCTTAAAAAAATCATGGCTGATAATTACCTTTAAGCTGAAGTTTTCGCGTTTGCGCATTGTAACGTTTCGCTCTCTTCGTGTTTACTTATCTTTGCAGTACATTTCGAACACTCGATGACAGTTGTATAGTCTAAAGTAAAAGAGAAGTAAGGCTAAAAAAACGTTCAAATCGTGATATTTTTAAAAAGCAGGTAAATATTATTTGCTGTTTGAAAAGAACTACAAATTGTTAAGCGCAAATTTCGTCTTGTATTCAAATCGTATTCAATGGTAAAGAGCGCGAAATCTATAAAAATACTCTCTCTTTCAGATGTAATTACTATTCTACAATTCATTATCGTAATTTCTTCTTCTTTTTCAATTTTGTAACAAAATTGTTATTTTGATGTTTGTTGAAGAAGATTAAAAGCCGTATACGATCCTTTGATAATCTGCAATTTATGCATGAGTAGTCGAGTTACAAATAAAATGAGTATATATACGTGTGAAAATACCAACCATTATGAACGAATCCACATTCATAGGAAGAACGGAAGCAACTGAGAACTGAATTGGTTTCAATGATCTCGCCATAATAATAATAAGAAGTTTTTGAGTCGAAACATCAAACATAGTCCAATCCATTTCATAAATTGCATTTTTAACTTGAATACTCTTGAATTAGAAAAAAAACATCGTGAAATGCATTTTTTTAACGATAAATGCTGATTGTATAGATGCTTACATTTAGAGATACTTCGTTACCATACCAACAAACTATGAAAAATTGTAAAAGAGCTGACGTTGTACAAAAGAAAGTAGCAATATATTGTACATTGATATGGTCTCTATATGCAGATAAAGCGTATACGTTTATACAAATATTAGGTATTGAAGATACAACTAAAATAATGAGCATATCTTGAAATTGGCTATTAAGATCATCCCCAAATCTAAAGAAATCACATTTTCATTAATACTCAGATAACATAAAATGTATTCACCTATATCTGTATAACTTACCTGCATATACGTTCGTGATGGTGTATGCACTCAAAAATCATGTTTTTGTGTTCATTTTTTATCAATTCAAATTTTATATTATATCCCTTATAGATTTTTGTCAAATTTTTTAGTCGATATTTGAGTACATTAATTTGACACGATGTCTTCAGTAACAAACCAACAAAAAGTGTATCTATTCCAACATGCGCAGACACTGCCGAAGAGCCAAGAATAACTTGATGCAAATATGTGATCCAAAAGCAATATGGATTTCCAATAGGATATGGGTACCATGCATCAACTGGTAGTGGTACAGTAATGTTGGCCTCTGCAAGTGGTGATAAAGCTTTCAGGAAAACAATAACTATCATTGATGCGGAATACGTAATTGTAACGTATCTATAGTAAATAACTCAAATTAATGATATCTAAAATTGTATTTAAATTAAATTTCTTTTTAATTTTTTATGACATGTATGTTTTCATACCGAATTCTCGAGTTAATTTTTTTATGTATTTTATCTTCGTCTGAGTCTCGTGGGTTCACCCATTTATAGTCAAAATAACTTTTTATCAAATTTCTTATGTTTTCTCGATTTTTCATTATTCTTATAGCTTTGTATACACCAGTTATATTAGCGCTGACAAAGAATACATTTATTAATTTAAAATTATCCGTACCAAAGCTTAATATAAAATATATCAGCATTTCAATAGATATCCATGAATCTAAGAAAAATATTAAAGCAAAGTACATTTCGTGCACACTTTTTATTTGTAAGGACCAATTTTGCGGACTCCAGATTCCCCAGAATGTTAAAAGTAAAAATTGAAATGGCAACAATTTATATTCAATATTGCTTTTCAATATTCTAGTTACACCAGAATTCATATATTTTTCCATTATCGCTATATGCAGAAAAGTACACTATTTTTTATTCTTTAATTTTGTTTACCCGATTGCATCAACTTGTACATAAATATACAAGAATTTCATCTCTTCTTTCTTTCTTTGGTATTTGGTAATGTAGTTGTAGATATAATCGTAAATATATTTACAGTTGCGTAGAGACGAATAATTATGATTCAACACTTGTTTTTAAATATTAATTATATTAAAAAATTGCTTTAAATGAATAAATCAACGGCTGTGAAAAAAAGGTCTACACTTATCATGAATTTTACAATAAGATTACAGACTGCGCGATTTTACTTTGCAAACTCGAATGATATGTTTTTCTTCTGCATGGTATCTTTTAAAGGGCTATTTTCTTACGGGCTTCTTTAAAGAATCATACATACTAATAATTACTTTTGCACGGTTGAATTAAAGCAAATGGTGCGATTGTGCAGCTTGCTTTCAACCTCACTCATTCCAGCGTTGCCGGCTGTTGTAAGAACTTAAAATGATATTAATTATGAAAAAAGTATTTAAAAAATCATAACTACATTTCCAAAATTATTGATTTACTTACGTATTTTTAAATTAGTATATAAATGTAAGGAGTAAATTAACAGGTATTTCAGTATTATATCTATAGAAATAGGTGTAAGAAAAATAGTTTTATTTTGTATGAATACTCAATTTTTTAAGTACGCATATGTACATTTTTCTGGACACGATTTCATTATTATATTAGTAAATGTAATAGTACATAGCTAAACATTGCATTCTTTTATGACGTTCTCTGTAGTACTCTATATGCTGAATATGATGTTCTGATAATCTGAAAATTATTGCTTATAAATGTGTTTATACTTTTCTAGCCTTACAACTTTGATGATTTATCAATGCATGTAACATAAAACACAGTTTGGTTATCAAAATAGTAGATTGTACATCAAGGGCGAAAAGAAGGCTATTACAGAAGTGCGTACAAGTAACTGCTCGAACGGAATGGAGGGCAATCATACTTTACAGGATGACTTTCTGTCGGCCCATAATGCACACTATATTCTTGTGTCCAATCTGCATCATATTAAGTGTGCTAATACATGCATATAAATACAAGTAATAATTATAGCATTATTTTTCGCTCTATATTCTGATTTATATGCATGTAAAGACATACTTAAGGCACATGCAAGATAAAAATACTGCTATTAAAATAAAATAACATGTACCTCGATAAACGAATCGATATTCATTACGAATGTTCCAGCTGCAAATTGGATCGATCTTGTTGCTCTAACCATGATTGTTAAAAGTTTTTTTTTTGATGAAATATTTAGAGATGGCCAATTTGTCGTGTATGCTGTATTCGCTACATCAATACTCTGCAGATATTAATTCCGGTTTATTAAAGTGTTTATTAAACTTATCCTTTGTAAAATGATATACGTGTGTACAGTAACTTACGAGAAGAATAATTTTATTTCCATACCAACAATACAAAAATATCTGCATTAGGCATGTGGCGAAACAGAAGAAAGAATCAACCAAATGTAAAGTAATTCCACCTCTATGTTGTGACAGAAGATAAACATTGATGCATATGTTTGGTATCGTTATCATTACTTGACCAGTTAATATTCCTTTGAATTCTTGATTTAAATAGTTTCCTAATCTGTACTATTATTTTGTCAAAAGAATTATTTCACTATCACGATTTTTATATGTTTTAAACATCATAAGCATATAATTGTAATGTCAACCCACCGAAATATACATTGATGTTTAAATGCATAATTTGCAATTATAGTATCGGATATTTTCAAATTTCTTTCAATTGTTTTTTCTTGCTGTAAATCTATATTTGTGTTTGTAGAAAATGTCTTCTGCAAACGATATTGTAATAGTTTCAATTGGATGCACATTTGCAAAACAAGTCCGACAAATAGAGAGTCAACACTTATATGTAAACAAATCAAAGGTATACCACCCATGAGTTGCTGAATGTATGCAAATAGGTAATTTTTTAAATTACTTGTATCATATGGATACCAAGCCTCAATTGGCAAAACCCATGCTGATTTCGAATTAAGCATTGGCGTGATAGCCTTTGTAGCTAAGCCTGCTATTATACCAATTGCATAAACTTGGGTTACCCATCTGAAATATTTATATATCTGAATAATTTAAGACAATATTTGAAATACGGCTGGAAATAATAGTCATAAATTAATTTATTAAACCTTGTCTCGTGTGCATAATTTTCAATAATTTGTATTTCATGATCATCAAAAGGACTGTACCATTCATCATCAAAAGATGATTTCAGCATTTGTTGTATCTCTTTCCGTTTTTTCAATACAAAAAATTCTTTGTACATTGCATATGTCAATGTACTTATTGCAAAAACGTTTTCATAAAAGTATTCACTTTCGTTTTTTGTAATAATAAGATTCACGAACATCGATACCCAAAAAAGAATACCAGAAATTGCTACAATTGTTGTGTACATATTATAAGATAACTTTGATAATGATGTCCAGTTGCTGGGGCACCAAACTCCAGAAAGTGTAAAAATATAAAATTGCATTGGAAGCGCTCGATACTCCAAACATTGCGATAAATCCATTGTGATATTATAAACATTAGTCGATTTTTCAGGTATTCATGCTTAACAATATTTTTTATAGATTTAACTTTTCATACTTAAACTCAAGAAGATTCAAATCGATATTTCTAAAGAACTGGAGAACCCTCGGCATTTTTTTCAAGTCATCGAACTGTATTTTCCATAAGTACGAGAGCTACTCAATTAAACATGCTGACAGTAAAGCCGCAGATGTCAAATTACAAACTGATTTTCTGAACTGAAATTATCCGTCTGATACGTTGTTATTATTAAACGGTTTCTTTAACATTTTGCGTTAGATTTTTTCCGCACTTATTTCATCATTAATTATTTAAACCTTTGCTATGATTTGAAAGGCGTATCAAAGAAATAGCTGCGGTTGCGCAGTATGTGCATGTCTTGTTAGTGGAGAAATACGGACAGTGTACTTTCAGTCTTTGCGAGCTACATAGCGTATGCTTTTTCCTTATTTATTTGAAAGTGGTTTTGTTCAAAAGTGAAATTCAAAATATTATTTTGTTTGAAGACAGAAAATTTTCTGTGCTCAGTAGAAAACAAATAATATAAATTAGATAGTATAGTTAAATATCCCGGCTGCGGGCTCAAAATCATTTTAAGTATATACATCATATAGTATATTGATATTGCTACTATTGAAAGAATTTTGGAATGTTTAGATATTACCCATCATATTGTTCTTTGAATTCGTAATTAACTTGTTTACAAGCGTGTTAAAATAATTTCAAATAAAATATACATTCACATTTCAATGTCTTTTTCGTGATAGGTTCAAAAGCAGAAATAAATGAACATAGCAAAGTAAAAAATTTTTTTTTTATTTTTGCAAAGCATCAAAATAATCAGTTATTATTTATATTTGTATACAAAAATAATATACCATTTACTTATTATAATTGCAAATAAATTACCTCGAGCTAGACTTATGCTTTATTAATTTGTTGTTTGCTGGAGTAAATTAAATGCTGTATATGAAGCTTTGATAATCTAAATTAAATAAAAGTTGAAAATATTTATTTTTATTATAATAATATAAAGATTATAATTAAATTTTAGTATCGAAATTTTTTGTAAGCAATGAGTAATAAAATAACTTACTTTTATAAATGAATCTAGGTTCATAGGTATGATGTATGCAACTGAAAATTTAAGTGGTTTTGAGGCCCTTAACATAATAAAAATAAGAAGCCTCTTCGTGGATACGTTAAAATGGGTCCAGTCCATTTCATAAACTGCATTAATTACCTGTAAACTCTAGAATATTATGCGTCAAAAGCATTTATTTTGTTAAATACAAATTGATGATTTAACTTATTATTTACATTTAAAGTTGTTTCATCGCCATACCAACAGGCTATAAAAAATTGCAACAATGCGGATGTTGTACTAAAGACAGTTGCTATGTACTGAACATTTATACTACCCGTGTAAGAAGATAGAGAGTAAACATTTATGCAAATGTTTGGCAAAGAAGAAATCACTAGAATAAAGAGAATTTCCTGAAATTTGTCATTGAGATCCTCTCCAAATCTATAGAAGCAGATATATAGGAATTCCGCAAAATTATATAATATTTTTATATTCTTGTTAAGCTTTAACGAATTCACCTGTAGATACGTTCATGATGGTATATACAACGTAAAACTATATATTTTTCGGTATATTCTTTGAGGTTTCCAAAATTGTATTTTTTAAATAGCACTACATTTCTTAATCGATAATTGAGTAAATGTAATTGACCAGATGTTTTTAACAACAAACCAACAAATAAAGTGTCTATTCCAATATGAGCACCGACAGCTGAAGTACCGAGAATCACTTGATGTAAATAAGTAACCCAAAACCACTTTGATTTTTCGATAGGATATGGGTACCAGGCATCTACTGGTAAAGATATACCATTAGATTCTGCTATTGGCGACATGGCTTTTAATAAAACTATTCCTATCATAGAAGCAGAATAAATAATAGTAACGCGTCTAGAAAAATGAATCAAATCCTTTAAAATTGTATTTATTTGCCGATTAAAAAAGAACACGTACCTTATTCTTAAATCGATTTTTGAATTAATTTCGTATTCTACTGAATCGTGTAATTTAGTCCACTCATAGTCAAAATAACTTACAATAAAATATCTCATAACTTCTCTGTTTTGCCTTAATTTTATAGATTTGTAAACTGCCGTTATGTTTGCGCTTACAAAGAAAAAGTTAATTAATTTAAAATTTTCGGTACCAAAACTTGATATAAAATGAATAAACATCTCTATACAAATTAAAAAATCTAAGAAAAATATGAAAGTAAAGTATAGATTATGAGCGGTCTTAGATTTTAGTGACCAATTACTTGGACACCATATTCCCAAAAAAGTTAGTAAAAAAAATTGAAATGGTAAAATTTTGTACTCTATATTGTTATTTACTATTGCTGTTAATGTAGTATGCATGATTCTAAAGTTTCAGGTGACTATTATTTACAAGAAAGCCTTTCTTTATAGCTTGTTTATCAAACGCAGTTTAAAAGTATTGAACTCAACTCTACCTAAGTAGTTGTAAAACTGGCGTTTCATCTATCCCCACTACTTTTGCCGTGCTGCTTCTTTGTGACTAACTTATTAAAAATTAAAAAGAAAAGAAGAAGCTGTTCGTAGGCTAGAAAATGAAATAAACGTTTTCTTCCGTTTCGTAGGTGGTGCATGTAATAAAGTTTTTACTGCGGCAGCTCTTTCTTACTCTAGGATCATCTTTTATTTTCTATGTAGCGATGTTTTCTTATAGCATATAAGTAAATAAATTAGATCTCCCATTTTTCTTTAAACTGATGAATTGCGATTGCGCACTAGTCTCTTGTGAGCATCTTTTGTTGTCATTATACGCAGTTGCGAACTATCGTTCGCTCTAGTGACATTCTCTATTCGTAACTTATTCTTTTAAAGAAATAATATTTGTAATTTGTTTACGTATATTGCATTGCATTATTATACTGATACACAATACATATATTGTACATTGTTACGGGGGACTAGTGAGTGTACGTGACAACATGTTCTCGGAAAAAAAAAACACAACTATATAATCTTGCAAGTCATGTGTACTGCAGTGCCTTACATCATTATACTGCTGCACAATTTTTATATACATCGTACAAAATATCTTCACACAATCTTGTAGTGTACCAAAATGAAATAGAAAAGTACACAAATTACTACGAGCTAGATGTCTGCTGAAGAAGGTTGAATGCTGTATAAGATGCTTTAATAATCTAAAAATGGGGTAAAATGTCAATTTCTTTTTTGAAAAATATGAATTTGTATGCAAAAATTTGTTCAAATCATAACTACACGAACTTTTAAAAATGAATCAACATTCATTGGTATAATGTAACCAACTGAAAACTCAATTGGCTTCAGTGATCTGGCCATTACAACTATAAGAATTTTCTGTGTCGGTGTATCAAATTTGTTCCAGTCCATTGCATAAACAGCGTTTCGAACTTCGACACTCTAAATCATTTGTTCAAAATATTAAAATACTTATTATTTCATTATTATGTGAGTTATTAAAAGCTTACATTTAATGATACTTCATTACCAAACCAACACGCAATAAAAAATTGTATAAAAGCAGAAGTAGTAGAAAAAAATGTAGCAATATAATCCATGTTTATATTATTTAAGTTAGATGATAAAGCATATATGTTAATACAAATGTTTGGCAATGAAGAAACGACTAGAATTACAAGCATTTCTTGGAATGTTTTGTTGAGGTCTTCTCCAAATCTAATAAAATCCAATTGATGTTTATTACGAGCCTTTGTAAAATCCATGATTTTAACTTAAGGTCTGAAAAGACCTTAAGTTAAAATCAAAGTTATTATTGTTTTGTGCATAGATACATACATTATGTTATATTTTATAAAACTTACCTATAAATACGTTTATGGTGATCTATGCATTCAAAAATTAAGTGTTTTTGCTCCCTTTGAAAGGACTTAAAATTGTTAATCATTTTATATTCAAGCAAATTTCCTAATATTTGTAAGCGATGCTTTAAAATATTTATTTGACCTAACATTTTGAGTAACAGCCCAACAAAAAGTGTATCTATTCCAACGTGTGCACATATAACAGAACAACCAAGTATAACTTGTTGAATGTATGTAATTGCGAACCAAATAGAATTTTCGATATCGTATGGGTACCATCCATCTACTGGTAATTGAATAACAAGTCCAGATTCTGCTATCGGTCCTAAGTCTTTCATCAAAACGATGCTTATCATCGATATAAAATATGTAATCGTAATATGACTACTCAAAATCATTGAAATGTTATATCTCATAGGTTTTTAATTCAAAAATATAATTATTGAAATTTTATGTTCAAACCTAATTCTTGTATTGATTTTGTCGTGTATCTCATTTTCTTCGGTATCAAGTATTTTCATCCATTGATAATCAAAATAATTTCTTACAAAACGTCTTATGATTTTACGATTTTTCATAATTTTTAATGATTTATACACACCAGTTATAGACGCACTTACAAAAAACAAATTTGTTAATTTAAAATGCTGTGTACCGATGCTTAAAATAAAATAAATCAACATTTCAGTACACATTATAAAATTCAACGTGAAAATAATTATAAAGAGTATTATGCTCATATTTTTAAGCCTAGGTGGCCAATCTTTGGGGCACCAAATACTCCAAACTGTTAAAATAACAAATTGATAAGGTAACAATTCGTATTCAACATTACTTTTAAGTATATTGGCAAATTTAAAATACATTGTGTGTTTCCGTCCTTTAAGGTTATATTGTTCGTATCATACAACCAAACTCTTGAACAAAATTGTCAGAACTGAGGAAACGTATACTCCCACTATAGTCGACCTAATCTTCCATTAATGCGCCTAGAAAATTACGATCATCAAAGAATTATGACTTGTCTAAGCCAGTAAAATGAGAGATTCTGTATATGAGCTATGTGTTACGACTTGGTTTATTCCAGAAATTCGCACTATCTTTTATTCTGTATGACGCATAAATTGCGTTTATCTTGCATTAAATAACTTATGTATGCGTTTTCTTTGGCAAATAGTGTTGCGACTGCGCTCTAGTCTTTCTCAACAATATATTTTTGTTCCGTAACCCTTTATACTTGGTCTCTAGCACTAGTAGGGTTGCTTTTATAGACGCGTGTAGTGAACGAGGAAAGTATTTTTAAGTTTTTATTCTTAATTTTTTTTTATTAATATTAATATTTATAAATAATTCATGTTTGTTGGAGAACATTAAATGCTGAATAAGATATTTTAATAATCTACAGAAAGGAACATGAAAATATCATCATAAGTATATTGTAGATATATAATATATATTTTAGATCTTAACTAACTTTTATGAAAGATTCAAGATTCATTGGAATAATGTGTGCAACAGAAAATGTAATTGGTCTTAATGATCTAGCCATTATCACTATGAGCAATTTTTTAGTAGAAACATCAAGTTTAGTCCAGTCCATTTCATAGATTGATTTTTTAATTTGTAAGCTCTACAAATCAAAGCATACATTAGCGTCATTTAAAAATACAAAGCTTCCTCGGGAAGGAAACAAAATGTAGAATTAAACATTTTTCAGATACTGACACTTAAGAGAACTTCATTTCCATACCAGCAAGTTATAAACAATTGAATAAGAGATGAAGTTGTATTAAAAAAAATTGAAATATGATCCATGTCTATAAAGCCTGAATATTTTGATAAAGCATACACGTTGGTGCAAAGATTGGGTATCGAAGTTATTACCTGAATTATTAGTACTGCTTGGAATTCATCATTAAGATCTTTGCTGAATCTAGAAAAAAAATGATCAGCATGAAATTTTATTTTACGAATTTAATTCATTTAAAGTTTAAAGTAGTAAAACTATAATCGTACTTGTAAATTTCATTTTGTTGATGTATACATTGATAAATTAGTTTACGTCCCATAGCATCAAAGTATTTAAAATTTTTACAATTTTCGTTGCCCAGAGTAGTTAAATTCTGCAGTCGATATTTTAATATATTTATTTGACAAGCTAGCTTCATCAACAATCCAACGAAAAGGGTATCTATACCGATGTGCACGCAAATTAGCGATGAGCCGAGAATAATTTGATGAAAGTACGTAAGCCAATAGTTGAACGATTTTTGTATGGAGTACGGATACCAAGCATCAACTGGTAGTTGCATAGTATTGCCAGACTGTGAAAGAGCAGGTGAAATAGCATGCAACGCGAATATTCCAGCCATCGATGCAGAATAAACAATTGTAACTTTTCTATAATTTAAAATTTTACATAAATCTATTTAAAATCATTAAAGAATTATAATCTTACCAACCTTATTTGTGTATGATTACTTTCACGAATCATCTGTTCTTTCGTGTTTAGCGAATAAAGTCGTTCATGATTAAAGTAATTCAACAATAATGTTCTAAAAGATTCGCGAATTCGCATTGTTTTTATTGCTTTGTATATTCCAGTGATTGTGGCACTCGTAAAAAATATATTTATCAATTTGAAATCGTTAGTTCCAATGCTCAATACAAGATAAACACTCATTTCAATACATATTATTATATCTAAGAAAAAGACGGAAATAAATATAACGTTACTGATACTTTTTGTTCCGACAGGCCAACCTTTTGGACGCCAAATCCCCCAAATAGTTAACAAGAAAAATTGAAATGGTAAAAGCTCATATTCGGCATTAGTTTTTTGTATAGCAATTAGTTTTTCGTGCATGTTACACTAAGAGTTTTCCTGTTTGTATTATTTTTTTAACAATCGATTCAATATCTTGGTTTTATCAGGAATACTCAGATCTTGTCTTTCCGTATGCAGTATTGTAACTGGCGTAGGCAAAATATCCTTCATTTTTTCGCACGACACTGTCGTTGTACTTATTAATAATGAAAAAGCAAAGAACCTACACCAAACCAAATCAAATGAAATAAATATCATTTGTTTTACTACTTGTCTACGTGTCATTTTTATTTTCATGCAATGTGTTTTCTCTATGTAGCAATTTGCTTTTGCACTGTACGTGTAAATAAATGAAATTCGCAATTTCTCGGTAAAAGACAACTGCGTCTGCGCACTACTCAGTACAATTCAGAATTTCTTGTGTTCGGAAGCAGTTGTGGAAGGTCTTCGATGTTAGTAACATTGTATATAAGGCACTGAACGCGTATTTAGTTGGAAGTTTGTGTTATCGCGCATTTTCAACAAGTTGGACATTTACTTTTAATGCTTCTGCACTATTATATGTGTTGTTTATTTTTAGAGAAAATTATAACCGTTATTGTTTAAAATAATAAGAATAATTTTTATTTGTATTATTTTAGATGATTACAGTTTGTGTCGACTTCAAAACCAAAATTCGACTAGAAGTCTGACTACAAGCCTGGAGAATACGTTTATGATGATCGGCAATTATTAAGGGAGATTGACGATATGTTCAAGCAAATATTTCTCGTTTCAACTGATTAATAATTACAACGTCGCAACGCTTTATAACAAAGAGCACCTTGTATATGCGCGAGGGAAATTTCTACTTGTTTATTAAACAAAAAGAAAATTCATATATTTTTTTTGAATGATGAAAAGCATGTTTTTATAAAAACGGAAGTATTTAGTCTTTTATATCTTCTTCTGTATTACAACAAATAAAATAAAATTTATTTGCAAATACTGTACAAAATATTCGCAACTATTATTTACGGTATATTTAATATTTTTCGTTGAATTCTGCGTTTATGAAATCTTTTATTGAGCTGTGGTACGTTGAAGAAGATTAAATGCGGAATATGATGTTTTCATGATCTGAAAATCGAAATAATTAGTGTCATGCATTTAATTGTTAACTTGCTAACTTACTTTTATAAAGGTATCAATATCTAACGGAATTATTGCGACAGCAGATATAGCAAATGTCTTCGATGATCGAGTTATCATTGTTAACATAATTTTTTTTGTAGACTGATCCAAGGCAAACCAATTGCATTCATATAAGGCATTACCAACGTCACTAGCCTGAAAATAACAAACATAATTATTTCTTTCAAATATTTTAAGTTAAGTTTGTTTAACTCAATTCAAGACCCGAAATAGAATTCGCCTACACTCAAACGAATTTCGTTGCCATACCAACAAAACATGTATATTTGCATTAGTGATACCAGCGCAAAAAAGATCGTCATGAAATATTTCAAATTTAATCTGTCCGTATAAATCGAAAGGAAATATACATTTATAATCACACTTGGTACAACTACTACCATTTGAGCCATAAGTATTGGCTTGAAAGTTTTCTGTAAATCATAACCAAACCTAAACAAAGAATAAATATAAATTAAACGAAAATCAAAGCGTATATTATATACAGAGTACGGAAAAGAACTTTTACCGGAAAATACTCTCATGTTCGCGAATTCGTTGAGAAATTGCAGCCTTCATGAATGATTCCCTATCTTTTATTGTTTTAGTGTAATTTTTATGAGCTGTTGAGTTTCCCAATTGCCTGAGTCTATATTTGAGAATATGCAGTTGATAATTCATGTGCAAAAGTAATCCCACGAACAAAGTGTCGGTACCTATATGCATACAGGTAAGCGTCACGCCGCTAATAATTTGGTGCAAATATGTTAAAGAAAATGCTATCAAATTGTTCGCGTTATAGGGATAATATGCATCTAATGGTAAAATTATAAAAGTTCCTGATTCTAAGATCGGCGTTATAGATCTCAAGAAGATTGATACTAAAATGAACGCTGCGTAAGCGTACGATATATATCTGTGAAAAAATTCTGATTATTTATTGTATATTCTTTATTCGTACACACAAGAAATGCTCGAATCACCAACCTTGTTTCGGACAATATATTTAAATTAATGATTGCTTCTTCAAAGGTTTTAGGCTTATTCCATTCATTTTTTGAATAATTAGAAATAAAATTCATCAATTTAGGCCTGTGATAAAGTATATTAATTTTTTTATACAGCCCAACTGCAATGCATATGGTAGCAAAAATATTCTCCAAGTCGACATTATTTTTGCCACTCGTTGTAATAATATATACGAGCATTTCAACAAAGAGTATGATACCCAAACACACTAGCACTGTAGTCACACACTTGTATATACGTTTTCTCTTTATCGGCCAGTTTTCAGGGTACCATGTTCCGCAAAGCGTTAGAACCATGAATGGTATAGGTAGAAGTTGGTATTCAATGCTATCTTGAAGCTTCATTGTGCGTTTTGAAAAGATTCTTCATGAGCTTTAAAATGCAAATTTCTATTTACTCAGCAAAGAATCACATTGATACCTCTGAAGAGTTCGGTCGCAACTGTCGTTGCTGGCACCCCCACTCTTGAGAATGTCTAGCTTACGCATAAATCTATCATTATCGACAACAATAATATAATTATCACAAACTGCGTAGCCTATCTGAATAATTACGGTAAAATAGATAATTACTCATTTCCTATACACCCCTGCAAACATATATACTACCTCCACGATACGCAGCGTGTCATCGCGATGTGAATTTTTTATCCTTATATAATGACATCATTAATAGTATACATTTTGTACACATTCGAGGCGACCAGAACTAGATTACGCGCGACTGCGCACTTAATCGTCGCCTTAATGGACGTTGCTAAGTATCAGTTAAGTTTTTTTTTTCTCGTGTTGCGGTCGTGTCTCATTTTCGGGCAAAAGGGCAATTACGAAAACGTAAACGGGTCAACCAAATTATTTCCTGGGGCACTTTATTAAGAGAAATATGTATATTTTTTAAAATAATTTAAATTTTATAAACATTTCCTAATCTCCAGTAGACTGCAAAACGCTGAAGGCAGAATATGATGTTTTCATGATCTGAAACAATGATCATTTAATTGAGAAATTATTTCATATTTCTAGAAAATGTTCGCATGCTCAAACTCACGCTTAAAAATGAATCAATATTCATGTTCATTATTGGTCCGACCCTAAATAAAATGGGTCTCGACGTGCGCACCATCATCATTAGCAAGTCCTTTTTGGATCTCGTTGACAGAAGTGTCCAATCCATTTCGGAGATAGCATTTTCAACGTCCAAACTCTGTAACAAGTAAGAGATGCACGCGAATGCAAAATATTTTCTTCATTTTTAGGATCTGAAGATTGTCAACAATTCCTGTATTACGTTCAACGTGACTTCGTTGCCGTACCAGCAGAAAAAGAAGAGTTCAATAACGACCGCCGAGAAGAACTGAGTAGTCATCATGAAGTCCATACTCGCGATCTTCTGAGTCGACAGCAGATAGATGCTCAGGCATAAATTCGGTATGGTTACAGCAATCTGTCCAAACAACATGACGTTGAGACTGTCATTGAGGATTTTCGCAAACCTAAAACCACTCAGAATCAATATAAATCAATGCCATCTAGCTGATCGAATAATCAAAAAGAATGCTGTACTTTACTCAAAAATACTTTCGTGATCGCGAACGCACTCGCCAATCAGTTTCTGCTCCAGCTCCTCCACACGATCCGCTGTTCCTCCCGGCTTGTTCCTTGCAACAACGCACGTATCCGCGAGGCTGAGCAGTCTGTTTTTCAGGATCTCCAGCTGAGCGCAGGTCTGTAACAGCAGTGCCGAGATGAGACAATCCTTAGCTGCGTGCGTCAAAGTTGCCACACCGGTGCCCAAAGCTTGGTGCCAATACAGGGTCCAGTAGCAGCTCGAATGTCGGATGTCGCAAGGACAGTAAGCATCCACCGGGAGTTTGATCTCGTCGCTGAGGTCAAGCAGAGGTGCCACTACTCGCAGGACTATCGCGATGAAGACTGCAGTTGTAAAATAAACACTGATCTTTCTGAAGGAAACGTTTATACAAGTAGGTTTAGTATGCTTTTAAATGCACTTTTTTCGAATTTTTAAGTGCACTGGATATCTAAGAATTAGTGATGTAATCAGTTTGTGGCACTTTAATGATTCGCACCAAAACAGGGATCTAAAGATATTCGCCGTCCAATGGAAATACTCGAACAAAATTCTACAAAAGAGGAAATCTCATGGAATATGACTACATTGGTCTCTGCAGAAAGCCAATCATCGAATCAAGCCGTTACTTATATTGTACATCAAAAACATTTTGTATCTACCATGAAAATTGCTAAAATAAACAAGATATTATCATAATAACCGCAATGTAAAAATGCAATGCACTATCGCACAAACCTGATGGTCTTCCTGTATCGCTCCTGGATCTCAACCTCCTCGTCATTCCTCAGATCTCGCCACCTGGTATCCTGAACGATTTCCAACATCTTGATGAATCGTCTCCTGGAGAAGAGAACGTTCGTCGCTTTGAACACGGAGTTGATCAAGGCGAACATGAGGAACACGTTATCGGCGAAAAGGTCGTCGGCCGCGCTCATTTGGGTCACACCTATTAACACCGTCAACGTGATGGTGACCAGAAGAGTGAGCATTAGAGCCGTGAAGCAGCTGTAGACTGCCCTGCGCCAACTCGACCAGTTCAGTGGTCGCCACCAGCCGCAAAATTTGAGGATGCGAAATGGTATCGGTGCTAAGTCTTCGTTCATTTTTGTTTTGTTGTTTATACTGTCTTGATGTTGATCGAATGCAAACTTTGTATCGTAAGAGTTATACGTATCAGAGCGTATTACTGTGTCAAACTGCACTTCGGAGCATCCAAGAGTGCTACTGCGTAACATTTCTCCTTTTTGCGTACTTCTGCGCTCGTTAATGATTAACCGAAAGAAAGTCTTTTGTCAAAGACGAAAATCACCCGCATTACCAATACATCAACCGACTAACCGCAAGATACCTGACTTATTCATGCGCGGATCTTTGGTAGACCTTCTTAGGGTCCTACTTGTGAGAATTCATTGGCAAAATTTTCGCGACTGCACGTTTCATTTTGAGGCATAGCACACGTATATTTACACATGTCTGCATTGTGCTATTTGCTTTATTTTTAAACTAATGCGAATTCGCGTTTTATTAATATTTATACGCGACGTCTGTCATGCCAGTAAGAATAGACGGACAATAGAAGAAAAAGTGTTTTGGCCAGTGGCCAATAGCTGTCCGTAACGCATAAATAAGTATATCTCTGCACGTGTGCTTCGTTAATCAAACTGCAACACTGCTCTATTCTAAAGTAAAATCAAGCTCAACAGGAGTTTCAGATGCTAAGCTTAGACTCTATAAGCGTGTGTTTATATATTTGAATTTTGTGTTTTGCAACACGATCGATTTTTACTGTAAAAAGCACCTTCGTGCGCGGCACACGTCTTAACTTTCGAGCACCTTATTTTATCGTCTTCACGTCAACAAATTCAATTTTTAAGCGACAACATCTGATACGTCCATAGAATTCGAAAGACTCGTGTATACAGGCGCAGATAATTAAGAATCTTTAACAAAGCTCGTTGATAAAATCACACATCGCTTTATCCTGGTTCACGATCACCTTGACGTCATATACACATTCTTTGTCAAAGCTCGGTATCGGGTTTACGAACATCGTGTTGTAAAACGCTCATTGTTTTCGATTCACAATTAGCATCTTCGACAAAAACGGCTTACGGGGATCTGAAAAAGATTGAGCATTTTTTTATCATCGCGTCGTGCATCGGTCTAACGAATATTGCGTAAATATTTATGTTTTTTTTATTTCGAATTACGCAATATTTTGATAAAATCCAGTAAAACGCCGCGGTGAGAGGTGAAAAAAAACTCGCTCGAGTTTATTTTCAGATATGTACATAGATAATAAGGGCTATTATAGCTACAGCCTCGCTAGCGCGACAAAGTATATATCTCGCGCGTGAATTAGCTATGCAAAAGTCGCACGTCAGTTTTTCTTTCTTCTCTCCCTCGTCCCGCGATATCTTTGACGTCGAAAATAGGCATAATAATAAGAGCGATGGCGTCGAGGGAATACGTCCGCTTCCCTATCGCAATTACGAATGAATAATTGCGACGACGTATGTCTCTTAGCTTTTCCACGTAGCGTTTTTCTCGACTTTGTTTCGTGAATAACAAAAAATGTCGCATCGCAAAGAAGTTTCATTTCCGCGTGTAATTTCAACCCTTCGACGACACGCACCGGCAATTTTTCTTATACACACTTCGTGTATTTATGTCCTACCCCGTATAATTATCCGCAACACTGTGTATAGATGTCGTCGTCCCCTCGCGACGATTTTATTTCGCGAAATAAACGTAGTCTTCGCTTCCGCACTTCTTTTTCATAAGTAATGCGATGGGGGTAGAAAAGAGACTATTTTCGCATCTGCGCAGTTTAACGCTCTCTCGAGCCTCGGCTCCTTTGTCTGCAGCGTCTATTTTCGCATACGCGATCTACACTTCATCTGCTACGCATATCTCGCTATTTGCGAGCGTGTGTTTTGCTTTCGCGGAAGCACAGAAGCGGACGGTCTCAACGCACATTTTCGCGAGGTTTTTTGCGACGCGATAAAAGATCATCGTCGCTATATGAGCGTAAGTCCATATTATTGTCATTCAGCGCAGCATCGGTGTGGATATATAGCAGGTAACGATGTTGTGGCTGCGGTAATCACGTGGCTCCTCAGATTGCCTTGACAGAATAGAGTAAACGATTTCCTTAAACGTGTGGTTCGAATGTATCGAGAGAGACTGATTTATCGTTTCTGTGTGTATGACTTGTATGTATTCTGCACACAGACTCGACTATTTTCGTACGACGCATCACTTGCATGGCATTGTGTTTATGTTTGGAAAAATACACAGTGCTTATTATGATAAATACGCAGGTTCCGTGAAAAAAGGCGAGATGCAGATCCGCATACAAAACGTCAGCGGGAGAATCCGTTTCGCCAAGCCACGTAACAGCTCCCACAGCTGCGCTTCGTCAACAAGATCCTGTGAAGCTGCCCCAAAAAACTCCATAATAAACAATACAGATTGAGATTTAAATCTGTTTATTTTCGCTGACTGGAGATGACTCGACTGCGCTGCATTCGAGAGTTTACGTATTTTTGGGATTCGCATGAAAAACATCAGCGTCGGGAATTCACAATGTTTTCGTCTGGCTCGAAGAAAAACCATAGGATCATTCCGAGTTTTACTCGGAATTCCTCTATTATCATCGGCAAGTATACTCGATAATAGTTGAACATTGTACTCGGTAACTACTGTATAATTCGATATAATCGCTGTTGTACTTTCACACGCGGAAGATGAATTTGATAAGATAAGAGATATAGCTTATCAGCGGCCATGCTCAATCTTAAGTAATACCGTTTCCCAACACGCAGTGCGTCGTCGATTTTGGGAGAATGTCAGCGGATAATTACACTGTATAGCTTAATGTACATTCCCGTGAGATAAGCTCGTTAAAAAGTATATTTTCTCCTCGATATTGCGCCATGCCTTTCTGGAAAGCGCTATTCTCGCATCGCAAAGCACATAACGACGGGAAAACAAACGATTAAGCGAAGATCAACGATCAATATTTTTGTCGTTCACTCCTGAGGACTCCTGAACAAATATGCATCGCCGGTCTATTTTAACGAGCTCGGGTCGTTTCATCCGATAGAAATACGCACTGGAAATATCATCCCCCATTGAAAATTGAACATACGCGCGGATAAGACTGATTTATCGAATGTTGAATCGATTGAAGATTGAATCAGTTGAATCGATCGTCGATCTTCCTCCAGCGTTCTCGCCTTGAAACTCTCGATTTACATTTTATGAGAAACTATTTTAAACGCACGCGTATAAGCTGCACAAAGAAACGCCGACGACGAGGCATAAATCGCATATGTGGGTAAGGACTTGTTAAGGAGAGATAGACTAGCTATTAATCCTTGGAACGATTCTAAATATAGTGGACAATAACAACACCATTATCATAGCGGAAGATCGTATCGGTAGGAGGCACACCATCATCAAATTTAACCACTTCGAGCCAAAGTACCGACATCCCTCGCGCGTATTAGCTCGATTAGCATCTCGATTACAAGCGTCCGCGACACAGCCACGCGCGTCTCGACTCCAAGTTCATGGGCGATCGCGCCATCAGGCTGACCTTGCCGCGGGAGAGCGAGTTCGTTCACTCTGAAATTAGAACGCAACGCAGCGGAGAGTCCGCACTGCATGCACCGAAAATCGACTTTTATCGCGACTCGAGATGTAAACAGAGAGCTGCTGCGAGGCTTTCTTTATGCCGAAAGCTTTCGAGGAAAATTGCGAGCGTCAAAGAGTATTTTCGATTGTTCCGCTGAATATTTGTGTTTCTTTGGATCGAGTCGTGGTAATAAGTTTCGATGCAAGATGCTTCGGAAAAGAATCTTCCTAGAATTCCCAGAGTCACGATGGAAACATCGAAGATTTTTAAAAACTTTCCTTCTGACGCAAAGCTTATCACGGAGTTACATGAAAAAAGCTGTATACCGACAAACATTCCGCTAATTTGTGTTTTGTCTTACGAGCCCATGAATATTTACACTTCTCGCCGATGTTTTCTTGTTTTCCAATAAAAGTATGTACCGCTCCTTATCGGCTCCAATTGATATTCCGCAGTATATTGATATTCAGCAGTCAAGAATTTTTTTTCTTCTCCGTCTAAGCCCTACGATCTCGTGCGTCAATGATCCGACAATGATAATATGGTCCAAAAATCCGTCAAAGCTTTTTTAACGAGGTCGGTTGATCGAAACAAATAGTCAGCAAATATTTGTCTCCGCCCGCGGAATTAAACTCGAATCATATATTATATTAATGTTCTACACGTAATCGTCAGGTGTCTATTTAGCGTCGGACTCCAGGCTTTTCTTGGAAGAATCACGTAATCGCGCACAATCCCATTTACCGTTAACGCGAACCCAGTGATTTATCCCTGCAACGTGATTACATCCGCAGAACTGCGTAGCTCGGACTTTAGACCCATCTCTCGGCTCTCGAGCTCGAAGAGAGATGAAGAAACTCCGAGGCATTGTTGGAGAGTCCAAGGTCTCGAGGTTAGGTGCCGTTTCGGATTCATTGAAGTGTCTTGCGCTCGCTTACATAAAGGAAAGTGCCTCTCTATTCTGATGCCTTAGGCAGTTCATCTCTTGATTTCGGCCTCTTCTTCCGGGAATCCGCGGATCGATGCGTCGATCGATTCTATTATGCAAACCAACCCGAAAAGCACAATGTGTCATCTTAGATTGTTGCTAATCGTTGATTATTACGGAGCTGTCGATTAGATCTAATTGACAGGTGCGCTCCGGGAAGTTGTTAAAAGAGTATGAAATTCGTTCCAACGTTTATCAGGTAAAAATATCACGGGATATTAATGTTTATGCCGCCCGTCTGTTGCAATGAGATGGCAGTTACGTAAGTTTTGGATTCTGATAAATACAGCGCTGTACGTATTGTTGTGGCTAATTACGTGAAGCAACGCGCGGTGAATCACTGCTTTATGGAGCCATTGAATACCGAATGCCACGACAGCTGATTGTTCATAAGGCGGCGCAACTGCCAGTAGGCGATCGTTTTTAGTCGATAGTGTGCGAAAAAGATCGTTGATTGCAGGGAAGTGTAGGTATAATTACCGCGACTCACGTGCCAATGAATGCGACTTTTAAATCCACAACAGAAAACCACGCCATCCTCGCACCTACTTTTCCAAATTGCCTCGAGGCCGCACTATGACATAATGCTTATGCTGTTGCGCTCCTCGGCCAATTTCTTTGCGGATTATACAACTCGACGAGTTTCTGGTATCAGCACACTTAGCGCCGTTGGCTTTTTTTCCGCCAACCATCAGCTCGTCCGACGGCTGTTGCATCGACGGTCAAAGCTCTATAGTGCCGAGGTCAATCTTATCTCGATTTTCCGGGTGCGCTCGGGCGGTGATTCGTTTGTGGATGAAGTGAAGGAGAGGGCCACTTACCGTGGGAAAAAGCTCGAGGGTTCGCCTTTTTAAGGGATTACACCGACGTGGGTAGGTTTGGAGATGAGATAGAGATTGGAGAATATTTGAAGGAACAGTTTGTTGGATCGTCGAGGTTTTACTCAGAATTGAAAGCTCGTTGGATATGCATCTCGCGATGCAATGTAAATATTTTTTTCGTAAGAATAGTGCTTACTCATCAGAGGCAATTTCCATTTTCAATACACGCTCTTATGAATCATTTGAATTGCTCGTATCGTCTTGCTGTTAGCAAAAACGCTATCAAACTTTTTCCCTCTAATGCCAAGGCTGACCTACGCTCGAGTAACTTTCCCTCAGATTGCAATTGTTTCGAACCGAGCAAAGTCTCATCTTTGGATTGGCTCAATGAAATCACGGCAAAGTGAAGAAAAAAGTCACGAAAAGACCTTCGAACCGCACGCGCGCGTGCAACAGAACCCTGATATATTCTGCAGATGTCGCTCTCGGCACGCGCGAGTTACCGCGAGTGTTTGTTTTGCCTTGCTTTTTGTACTGTAGTTTTTCTCTCGCCTCCCGTTACAAATCAAATTTCTCCGTTTATGCAACGACCGTGTGTATTTCCACTCGGGATTGCTCCTTTTTTCGCGCGACGATAATGTAGCTTTGCTCGGTTCTTGCGCAATTTTTCGTGTTTGTGTACACTGAACTCGCGTAAGATGTACGTACTGTGTTCGCAGAAGTTTTTCCAATATGACTTTGTTTCGTTCGACGAATTGTGGGTGGTAGAAAAGTTTTTCCAGCTTCCGCTAGACAGAAATCGAAGTTTAAAAGCTGCGCACCGAGTACACTTTTAATTTTTGACTTTGGAAATGACTTTCTAAAGAAAAGTGAGCGCGAGCGTACACGTGGTACGTGGGTTATTGGTTTCCTCGACACGTAATTAATCAGGTGGCTATATATAGGTACAATGGATTACATAATAGCGGTGCGCACGGTTCGTTGGCATTCATCAAGAGAGCCCCATCGCGCCTTCTCTCGTTTCTCTCGGTTACATGAGCGAAGTATCAATATAATGCAGCGCCTCGTGCCTCTCGCAGATCCTTCGATCGACGATCATTATTCAAACGTCGATCGCAGCCTCGCATAGAATAAAACAATTTCAAAAATCCTCGTCCTCGCAGCACGAGCCGTTTCTCAGAACTATCCGAAAGCTCTATATAGCAATCGCACAAAAGCTCGAGCGCAATAGCATTGAATTTACGATCATCTGGCTGCAGGAGGGAGCACGTGCAACTTTCTCCGCGCCCTTCTCCTTGCACGCTATCAAGGCTCCCACCGCGGATCGATTGCCGCCAGAAGCGTATTATCCTCGTTAGCGATTGTCCCTGATGATCGAACCTTCGCTTTTTCGGAGGAGGACTGGATAATGTGGGGAAATCAGAAGAGGGGAGAGGGAGTGAGTTTACCAGCTCTCGAGGTTACAGTCCGCCGCTGGTCATCGAAGCGGAGAAGTTTGTTTTGGTTCGGAGGACGCTGTACGAACGTCGCGGGGATGAGGCTGTTGATTGGAACGGAGCAAAGTTTATTCAAAACGATGCACTGCCGGGAAAAAAGTAGGGATGCGCGGAGGCGTTAATGGATCTTCCTGGTAAATAGCCGACGGTAAACAGCTTTTTTTGTATCGACGCTTTAGTCATCATTCATAAAATGATGATTTTTCACTATTATGTAGCCACGCGCGACTACTATACGTATAGCTGCAGTGTTAAACGGTTTGTTTGGCGCAAGGTCCGACCAATTAAAACTTGCGGCGAAATTCCCGAGAGCTTATATGCGGACGCGTTATAACCGGTATACCAATCAGTCGAACTATTAGACAATTTTCTCGCGGCTTATTCCACAAACGCCGCCTTATTTCCATTAGTTATTTGTGCCGCAAGCTCGATGACAGAGTAACGTCTAGATGTCGTTTCATCCAGTACTCGTATAGTCGCGAAAAAATAGCATAGCCGAGACGCTTTTTTACGCCGAAACGAAAAAGTTCGAGCCTCGGGAAATTATTAATGACGATTTAACGACTCTTACAGCGACGTTGCGGCGGTCTGGGACAAGGTTCTTTTATTTTCTCGCGCACCTCGAGCTTTTTCGAAAGCTCGCGCGTATAGAGCTTCGCTCAAGGATAATGCGATGATGACATCGCGGTTAGTTTCAGCGAAAACAAGCGTCGGATTTGTTTGAACTTCTCGACTAATCGTTAAGCGGATTTTATCGTTGAAACGTCGGATCTCGTCGTGATACCCAAAATGATAATTTTTATGTTTTTTCAACTCCTCAGCGTCGCCAGTTTCAAGAGAAACGATTACAAATTCAAATTGGTGTTGAAAAAAACTTGTGCACTTCGAAAAGTCAAGCAACATAGCGTCGATTCGCTAGGATGGTTTTACAATGGATGACGAGCTAACCGGTGCGATCTAGTTTGATTCATCATGTATTCCAGAACGTACCGAACACCGTCTCGATCATGTATACACACAGAGGCCGAAGTCCGAAATGACTGTTTCGATTTTCGCGCGTTGTAATTGAAAAATTCCGATGAAAAATCTCTTGCTGCTGTGACCATATGAATCACTGGCTTATATCATGAGGCTTTTATTAAAGAACCAATCTATATTGCGGCGATAAGCTCTCATTGTCAGCAAATTTCCTCGTATGGGACGAATAAAATTCTGTGATTGAATAATCGACCCATTTATAGGACTCGCGCTCTAATTAAATCTTATACGAAAAATCACTGTAGTCACAACATTGCAGAATCCTATGAGAGCGGCATCAACTTATGCAACGCGCTAAATAAACAATAAGCGGCAAAAAAAAAGCGGGGCTGGAGTGTAGCGAGCGACTCCTCAAATATTGCACAATCGTGTCGACGAATTTGAAAAAGGAAAAGACTCCTCGAGATGACATTAGAGCTCTTTGTCACTTGTGCAAACTCGCCGAGATTTACGATACCGCACAGAGAGTAGTCTAATCAGTGCATCACATGCCGGCGAGACGATCGTCGTCATAATCCTGGCCGAATTAAACAAGAGCCACCTTTGTGGGCTAAGACAACGTGTGGCAGCGTCGAAAGTCATGCGCTCGAGAGCACGAGACTCGTGGCACGCTCACGTGATTCTATCTCGTGCCTCTCGCATGTAAATATCCGAGAGAAAGATAGTGCTGAAAATTGCGACTGATAATCGCATCGCAGTAGGGAGGACAAAATGTGAGTGTGTTTGAACAAGCGTTTCTCGATAAGTTATGCGTGCGAGTATTATTGAAGCTGATGCGTGTGTGTGTGTGTGTGCAGCATAAGTAAGAGAGATTGCTTCGCAGTATAATGGAATGATGATGCGAGATCGTTTTGTGTGAATTATGCTGATGGCCTGCGCTTTATTGCGATTTTTCTAGACCGAGAGAACTAGTTTCGATGTTGAGTCGGCTGGAAAAATGTGTCATATATAGTATTATATACGCATTAGAGCTGTTGCGATGATGTATATGTTTTCGTGAATAGGCATGCAAATGCGCAGCGATGACGATTGGGGATAAGAGAAACTGCGCGTACTTTGAATTATAATAATAAGGGTTCCCCGCATGTATTTATACCATCTCTTTTACACGTGACATTCGAGCGTGCTAATTATCCACGTTAGTTCAAATTAACAAAAATTGTTATCAGGCCGATAACGATCCCCGCGTAGCAACAGTGCGCATATCAACTTTCTCGATCGGCCGCACGCCACTGCCTTGAATCGAATCCTCGCGTGAATTATATATAAGTATATGTTAAACTCAAATCGAGCCATTATTATTTTATCCGCGAATCCTGCGCATTTACACGTTCTATCACGTGAAAACTACGTCGAAATATGTGTAAAATGCGCGCTTACGCGAATGCGACAATGTTGTGTCGTCGCAGAGAGAAAATTCGAAAGTGAGCGCCAGGGACACTTTAATTCGTTTTAATCCGATTGGTTGTTACATGGTATCGGTGCAGCGTGTAGTCGAAGGCGATGCAATTATTGATGGCCTATCGATCGTCAAAGCTCTTCCGCGTGTGTGAATTCGAACGTTAAATTTCGACACCTTTATCGATCGAATTTATTGACTATATACGAGAAGGAAGTGCATTGTCCATTTGGTTTTACCTCTCGAGTTTTACCGTAAATCACACGTGCATCACATGCATAATTACGGGGTGTTATTTTATCGAGAATGTTTCCTCCTCGTGAATAAATAATTTGATCTGCTATGTAATGCTCGAGTGAAAAGTCTTGTTTGCACGAGGAAAAGCATATCATTATGCCGACATAATGATCCCCTTGGCGACAGTCTCGAGTTATCCGAAGGAATAAATCATTCGCACCTGAGCATAATCCTAGTCGCGCTACATGTAATCCCCCGGCTCCGAGTATAAACATAAAACCGTCTGGTTAAGGATTACATGTATTAACCTGTGACTCCCGTTTGCAAATTCGGCTCGCGATGAATTTCCCTCGCATCAGCAAACGCTAGTGGAGCAGTGCGGCTTAATTAGAAAATGAGATAAAACGAGGCGCCGACATGTCGCCCGTGAGGAATTTCGATGTCGCTCAGTCGATCGGCATCTTGATGATCCGATTGCGAAGCTGATGATTTAGGGGCTGACGGAGCATACACGGTGTAGATATGACGCGATGAACATCTCGCGTGCCATCGATTTTGTTTTACTCTCGAGGCAGTTGTGAAAACAAGGTTTTGCATTGATCGATCATTTATAAATCTCTATTAGGTGCGATAAGCGTCAAAATTGAGTAATTCCATCAGTCGAATCCAAACACAAAATTGAATTAATCTACTTGCGACACCATCAGCCACCTATGGACAGCTGCGAAAACAAACAAAAATCTGTCGATATCGCGCAGACGTCAAACGAAGAGCAAACAACGAAGCGCCAGCTGCTTAATTTATCCATTATATGAATATCTCTCGCGAAACAATAATATAATCGCCTCGAACAAGACGAAGAAGAAAAAAAGCTTCGGCGGCGATAAACCGGGCGAGAAAAGAGGCTTTTTATTGGTCGTCGGATCGACTGGCGTGATCCCGCCTCTCGAGGATTGTCAAAAACATAGTGTGCGTGTGTTCCCCTATAAGCGATTAGCAAAGCATCGCTCGCTGATGGGAATAACAATTTTTTACCCCCCTCGAAGTCTTATCGCGCGGCTTTCTTGTGATCCATAAAAATCGAATGCAATCTACCATTACAAGTGTCATAGCGCATCGACGCGGCTTTGTGTTATTGCGGCGAGTATGACGCAGTGTCAGAGACAGAGAGAGAAAGAGCTGCACATGTACGAGCATGCATTCGATTGCGAAAGATAAGGCACGCAGCTGATCCATCCGCGCTGCGGTGAAGCGAAAAATCGCTAAACCGGGTCAAGGCACCACCTCCATACGAACCTCATCGTACTCTTTTGTTCTCGGTATTATGTGTCCGCTTTCGATGTTGAGAGGACTTTCGCTGGGGTGGATTTAGAGTACTCAAGGGAAGGTTCTAATACGAATCGAGAGATTTGATCGAACTCTTAACGTACGATCTGTCACGATCGCGAAGATAAGCTATAAAGATCGACTTAGAGAGTTTTATTGCGGCTATATTCGAGTTATAATAAATCAATGTGTTTTATGCTTGCGTCCTTATCTAACCACACTTTTCTCTTTTTATGTTGCAGGTGAGTTCATACTGCAAATAAGTAATATCGACTCTCGATGCCAGAGAATACAAGTACATACAATCCAGTCGTCAACGAGATTCCCGGGCTTCGATCGATGTAATTCCAATATAATAAGAGGAGCTGCAGGTTCACGCAATAGCGAAACGAGCTCGCATCCGACACACGCTCGGAGCGAACGATTATGCGATCGATCTATTTTCGATTTGGGATTATTCACCCTCAGCTGCGGCGGGATGTGGAATCGCGCCAAGAGCTTTCATTTCCGTTTTCCCGACGAGTCGCAGCCATCGATCGCCTTCGATTTCATTTATTTTTTTCGGAGAGTGCTTTTTATCGTCGCCGTTTCCTTGATCTTGGAACATTGCGCGATCCTTGAGCGGTTTGCTAAAAAATATACAGTCTGCTCAAGGACTAATACGCCGATGTCCCCGTTAATTTGATCACGTGAAAAACAAACTTTGACTGTGTTTCTATTCTTGAACGTCTCTCCTTAATTACACTGCACATACACGAGGTTCGTTAGGGCAATCGATAGTGCAGAGGATGCTACGGCGTAATTTGCCGAGCACACGCCATCGCAAAGTTTCACAAAGAATCTTCTGTTTGAACTGCGCGTCCTTAAATACACGCTGTCATGACCTTTGTTCTTCTGCTCTATAGAAATCCGATCGTCAGACAGTGTTGCAAGTAAACGCAGACCATAATATTAGCTCTATGGGCGACTTTATCTCGCTAAACAATTATACATACGACCTTTTCAAAATTCACTCCCTGAGAGAAGTCTCGAAGTATACCCATGTAACCAGTGGATCTTATCAGCAAAGCGATAGTAGTCGCGCCAGGCTTGGCCACTTTTTTCCTCGGGCGCATCCTCGCCGACACTCTCTCGCTTATCTCGATTCCCTCATCCCATGCATCAAACTAACTGAACTGCACGTATACGTGTCCGTACAACGTAATAGTGTGCAGCGCGGCGTTTCATCCAAATCGAGCATTCACGTCTTAATGGCCGATTTTGTAGGTTAGCCGCGCAATTGACCCGATCGAATGAAACCGGATAGGCCACAGTGCAGTGATTTTCGTCGATACATGCTACGCCACTCTGCGCTACACGGAGATATAATATAACGAGCTCGTGTTTAATGATGCTCGCGGCTCTACAATGTAATTGCGCCGATTGTTTTTTACCGTCCCGGGGCTCTCGAATACGCTTTTAATTTTTGAATCTCGTTGGGAGAAGCAACGTTAATAGGTCACGGGCTGGTTTCGTTATTGTCGAAAGATGAAGACGATAACATGCGCAGAGTGCAGTTTTTGCTACTGCTACGCCGAGTTTTAATTGAAATCGTCTGCGGTTTTTTTATTCGCTTTATAATTGGAATCGAAGACTCGTCGCTTATGATAATGCCGAGTAAAGAAATATTTACGTAACGTCGTTATATCTGGCGTTTGATTTTATTTTGTACTTTATACTGGCATCACAAGGTTGTTCCTATACACGGGCATTTTTATTTCCAGCCCGTAACGTCGGCATAAAAATCAATTAGTTTTCTATCGCGTCTGCGATAATCGCGCAGCAACGTATATATATATATATATATATATATATATATATATAGAACACCCTTGAACAATCGCTCTGAGTCACGATAGTTTTACAACAAACGAGCACTGTTAATTGTACAATATATTTAATTTATAATCATTGTTTACGTCTGCTCGCTGTCGAGCAAACGACCAAGTTATAACACACTTTGTTGTCTTGATTTCAAAATCGAGCAATGTCAATGTTTATATAAAAACCTTTACACCCGATTTTATGTAAACTGCAATGTCAAACCAATTATGCCAGAACCGATAATCGCTACCTGGATCATATCTGCGCGCATATAACCGCAGCTGAAATAAAGCTGACTCAGCAACGCCCCCGAGTTCTATCAAAGTAACATTTGTTTATTCACTCCGTTGAAAAGCTCGACGCTATAGAGAAGCTATTCATAGATGTACCACTGAATTTTCACTCGGCGCGCGAGCGAAGGGTTTACTGACCGGGTAATTATTTGTTTTCAATGTAGCTCCTCCGCTCGCGAAATCTTAAATTCAAAGCTCGCTTATGTAGGCAACTATCCAAGACAATCGCTCAAGGATAATTCATCGAACGCGTCGTTTGTTATGCATTGTCTTTTCTGCGATAAACTTTTATACCGCACCGATCCAGTATTTTTCTACCCATTTTCCTGTAAGCTAAACGAACCTCGTGAATTTCCGGTGCTCGTATGCATGTACCGACAGTGATACAATATTTTTTTCTCGATTTGTTTTGTAATTTAGCGCTGACACGCCTTCACGCGCGAATGAAGTAGAAAATTCGAGACTTTGATTGAATTTCATTAGCACGCCAAAGTCATTATTCAAAATATTTATCTGCGAGAGCAAACCAATGTACAAATAGTGCGTTTCTAAAAAAAGTTTGAGCATGCCGACTACTTACTCACAGCGCCGAAATCATCCGGCCAAACCCTTTACTCAGAACCTTACGCATCGCGGTCGCTAACATCGAGAAAATACTAACTTATTAGCAGTGGCAGTGGCGCATCGATACGAACGACGTCGATAACGCGTCGTTTCCTCCACGGCGAGTAATTAATTATATTTTTAAATGCCTCCGACTGTTGCACGAGCCGTTTGACTGATCGCCGGTCACTGGCACCTCTAGGCGTGTCGTCGCTTTTCCGTAGCGTAAAAAATTTGACAATCAACGTAAAGATATGCGCGAGACGTATACCGTTGCGCAATATATGTATAATATATACCGTAGACCAAGTGACATTCCTCGGGCGCGTGACGGTAATTTCTCCAGCGGAGATTATACATTATTTGGGCGCCTTTAAACGAATTTGCATGGGAGAGACGTGAAGGTGCGCGCGTGCTGCTGCTGGCGAGGAAATTAGGGAACGGGGTCGACTCGCATATAACGTACTGCGCAGTCGCTCTCTTGAGTGTTCCTAGACGAAATTATGGATGGATTGTAAAATTTCGTGAATTGTCTCGAGGCCATTAGGCGCTTGCTTGGAAATTAGTCGGGATGACTGAGCCGAAAAGCCATTTAGCGCGCGCGGCATATTCAAAAGCCGGAGATGTAATTTTATTTATGTATTCCTCTTATCCTAGCGCGGGTGATGCTCCTGATCGGAATATCGCACGGAAAAAGTTTGCTCTCTACCGGCTAGACGCGGCAAAAAAAGCGCCGACCATCCGACGTCGTTGTATCGTTAGCTTTTATCTGGAAAAGTTTATGTGCGCGGCTTTTATCGCGTGGTATGTTATTTCAAAACAAAATATGGGTATAGAAAAAAAATTCTCACACATCCACAGAATATTATCATTCGTGCGTTACAGCTGGAATCGCTTCTCGAAGAGTTCTCCGCGAGAGATAAGCTGCGCATCGCTTGAATGAGAATCATTTCTCTCTCCCGCGCGCGTCCCGTTACACAATAATCAAGAGGCTGCTGCAATCGCATTAAGCAAAATCGACGGAATCTCCGAAAAGAATCAATCGATGATACTTTCACTCTCGCTGAATTACGCGTGTCCGACTCGTTAAACCCTCGTAAAAGCGTAAAAGAGATTTGAATTTAACGATTTGAAATTAGCCGGAAGAGAAAAACGTTGCTTGAAAGGCACTCGTAGAAAATCGAAGCGCGCATGCGCGTCCATTCGAATTTTCGTCGGTTGCCACATCCTGCCTCGTTCTCCCAACCTTCCATAAATATATCAGAATTATCCACGTTCTGCTCTCTAGACGTCTAGTCTGTCGACCTGCCGCTGGCCAACGGAGGGGCGGAGACCGTCAGCGGCGCCGTCTGCAAGCTCCCCTCTCTCGGCGCTCTGCCCCACCCGAAGAGCGAGCGCTCGCAGAGCTCCGTTATAAAACCCAAGCGACGCTGCGGCGGCAGGTTTAGTGCAGCTCGACTCGTCACTCAGTGTGTGTGTCACGCTTTCACGTTATAGTCGTGCAGTCTTTTCTCTTTTATTATCGCTACTACCGTATACCGTTTGTTACGACCAGCTCCCGTTCGTGTGGAAACGCGCCAGTCTTCGTTTTAACGCGAGTTGCGATACCGCATCCATCGTAGAACAGCAGCAGGACGAGAGCGTCTGTGAGCGGAAGGGAAAGTTGAACTGAAAATAACACCGAGTAGCAACCGTCGAGTGTCAACGGTGCAGTTCTCCGACGTCGACGAGTGCATCAGTGCAACGACGAATTTCTCGAAAACCGTAAGTGTCCGAACATCTGTGACAGAGAGAATACATTTTCTTCCGCCGAGTGAAAGCGCCTGCGTTTTCTGCTCTCCGCAGTCTGTGCACGCTGTTGTTATAACCACAATGTACACACACACACACACCCACGAAATAGTACACAGCGTCGTCTGTGAGAGCAGTAGCACACGAGGGAAATCGCGCGCCAAAATCGATGCGTCTGCTCCGGTTCGACCCCCTTCGAGTGCGCGCGCCCTCAGTATATTATAATAGCTGCTATACTCGTATAAGCGTGTGTAACCGAAAAGCCGAGTGAAAATTGGATGTATCGATCACCGCGCGATTTTCAGGCTGAGATATAATACGTTGTGTTGCAAGAATCACTCGCTCGCAACACTCTTATTTCAAAGTCAGTCCATTCGCGACCCAATTCGAAGCTTTCGCTTTATGCTCGCGCGAGCGCACACACAGCACGGTTTTCGCAATGTTTACAGTCGTTATAGCGCGCGCTAACGAAACCGGTCCAAGTTCAGTCGGGCGCATGCGCGCCGGCCCCAAAAGTTCACCGTGGTCACGAACCGCGACCCCGACCAGCCTCAAGCGACTCCCTTTGCAAAAACCAATCGATCTGCACCCAGGCCCACACACACACACATGCACACGCGAGGCTTCTTCTTATTCTCCTACTGCTCGAAAATCGATGCGTAGGAGGATCGAGAGCAGTGTACGCGGTTTCCTTTTCGAGCGCCGCGAATACATATATAGGTATATATGCTGCACAGCTCCGAGCGTGAGAATCAATACTCGCCGCACGCTGGCAGGGAAAGCAGTTCAGTGCGAGAGAGAAATGAGGGGGAGTTTCGAGCGGCCCTTCTGCAGGCGTTCAGATGCTCCGCGTAGATCTCTCTGCGTTTGTTTACATTACGGCTAGCTCCGAAACGTGAGAAAAAAATCGCGATCTCTAACTCGCTATATATACTGTTAATTCATCGAAATCATCCTTGCCACCTTCTCTTTTGTTGTCATTCCTCCGTACTCGCAGCAAGTGTCAAGTTATTATTCCGCATAATCATCATCGGCATTGGCATAATGCAGCGACGAGAAGCAGTACGCGCTAACTGTGAATTTTCAAAGTAGCGCGCATAGTAGCAGCTCCGTAACGGAAAATTCAAATGTCCTATAACTGCCGCTGCTGCTGCCGCCTCGTGTTCGCAGCGTGCCTTTGCATCGTACATATGTATATATAACGCCGAGTCTCGAGTATTAGGTTATTAAAGCAGCCGCTTAAATATGACTGATTGCCTGCTAGCTGCAGCCTTGTGTCGCCGCTCTTGGAATATATATGCATATAGTCGAGCTTTGTATTCGAAAATTCTCGCTCATTCGATTCCAATGTTAAAGTTACGAGGATAGTTTGAAAAAGTAATAATCTTTTTTCTACGAAACACGTACGCTCTCTCCGCAGACACATCTCCCGAGGCAACGCACGAGTGCAGCAATATCCATCAGCGCTTCTCTCTCGCGCCTCGGAAAATCGATGCCGAGGAAAAACGGGGCGTTCTATCTCTCTCTCTCTCTGCACCAGCGCTGACTATAGCGCTTCTCGCAGCGGCAATTCTTTTCTATTTTCTCGCGATTTATCGCTCTCGACGCTCGATAAACTCCCTAGAATTTGTCCGTGGCGACGATGCTCGCTCTGGAAATCAGGTTGCCATCTATATCGACGCCATAACGCGATAATTACGTCTTTTTCCAGCAAGATATATAATTGCGCTCGATTTTTTCCCCTCGTCGAGTGAGCTAGCTGTAAACGCATCGAGGATTATGAATAGCATTAGTCGCCGTGGCCTTTATCTCGGAATAATCTAATGCAGTCTTTAATTCGATCCCATTCACATGCGGGCGATGAAGGGGATCTTTGGTCAGAGCGTCGAATTTCGAGCTGATGGAGAGTAATTGTAGGTAGCTCGATAACGCCGAGATATGGCGTTGTAAAATCGAGCATATGTTCAATTAGAATTGTACGAAGCATATCCTGCCGTCGCACACCGCATCCATCCGTATCGCCGATAACATCAAAACATACCGCGCGCATCCCGAATGCCAGTCTCGATCCTCATACGTATACCGTTATAACATCAAGCGGTCGTACCACATTATCCACATAGCAGCAAAAAAGAACTCGTAGCGGAACCGACGGCGATAAGATTCGCGGTGTCTTCTGACATCCGCCACGCGCCTCATCCGGGGCTATTATAATAAGCTTTGCGCGAAACACTGTGAAACATTTGGCGTGGATTCCAATTTCTTCGGCCGTGAGAAAATAAACGTCTACCTTATCAACTCGGGAGATTCTGTTACTCGTTACCTCGTGCTTTGTTCGAGTTCTAATAATAAACGGCGCGCCACGCTTCGCAACTCTATTTTTACTTTACGCTTAATTGTATTTTTACGCGCGCGACTTTTGCAACGCACTTCTCGGCGCCTTTTTTTCCCGAGACAGCTGTGTACTCGGCTGGTGGTGCGGAGGAAGCCTCGCTTTTGTATCCCCGCGTGAAAAATGATTTAAGAAAAACGGGAAAATAGGAAAGCCGCGCGTATAGGGCGGGAAAGAGCATCAAAAGGGTCGCTCCCTCCCGCGCTCTCCCGCAGTGAGTGCAAGCGAGACGGAGCATCCGCTTCTCGGTCAATATCTGCCGCGCGATGCAACTCCTCCTCTTCTCTCACGCGCGCACACACACACACATGCACGCACCGTATAGTATACAGTAGCCTATGGCGTGTGGCAAAGCCCCCCCAAGGGTTGTCGACCTCGTTTCCACCCCTCGCTGAGAGGCGAGAAGCTCTCTCGTTCCCCATGTGGTGCCTATAGCGTATAATAGTGGCTCGACTCAGAGCTTTTTCCTTCTCCTGAATATTTCAGCGTATAGCGAGCTTCGCAGTTTCTACAACGTCGATCGACACCTGCATTCGATGCGTAGGTTCATCAATCAAGCGATGCGTCCTCGCGAAAAGGACACCATCACCCACGCGGAATTTCCAGCGCGAAAAAGTACAAAAGTTTTCTTGACGAGCTGCCAAGGGACTCGGTGTCTCGGGTTTTCAGCTTTCTCAAAGTCAGTAGCGTTCGTAGAAATTATAGCACCAAAAAAGCGTGCATTACGCGGCGCCAAGAATCTCAAAATTAGCGAACCGAGAGGCAGAACTCTGCCAAAAACGCTATACCAATCTCGACGATTTACTCGGCCACCTTGGACACGACGCTGATAAACTGCGTACACGCGATCGTTCTGCGCGTGATATGACTCTATATTGGCCAACTTCGCGTATGCAGTCGGAAAGTACCTTGAGACTCTTTTTTTTTCTAAACGCGATAATGTACCCTAGAAAATCCACAAAATTTTCACGAGCGCTCTGACGTCAGCCCGCACGAGTTCCATTGTATCACTTGCTCAGCATCTTTCGAGTGGAGGCTCGACAGCCTCAGTGTGTACACCGCGCGATAATTGCTATACATCGTATAAGCACACGCGCGAGACCTCAAGCGGTTCCAGTTAGCACTGGTTCTCGGGCGTCTATAATTATATAACTAAATATATTAAACACGCTGTGCGGCGGAGGGCAGCGATCGTATCGTGACGTCAGACGCCAGAGCTGGTGATGCTGTCGAGTGTGAGACGGGTGTAAAAGTTCTTCTCTCGCATTGTATAGTGGTCGAGGCTGGATATCGAGTGATTTAAAAATATGCATCGGCCGCCGCGAGGTGTGCAGTTTATTGTAGTATATACATGAATAACTGCGAGCGGTCTTTACGTAAGTTCCTGCGAGATGCGGTCGGCGCTTTTTTTAAATCAATTGATACGTCGCTGCGCAGTTCGATGATGACGAGATGGAAATTCGATCCCAGTCTCCGCAGAGCTCGCCTACGCTATTTCCACACGAAATAATTGTATTGCAAGCTGGCGGCATAATTAATTTCCGCCCGTCGTAAGCCCGCGAATTTCGAAAAACTGACACGTGTCGTATGCTAATTGAACATTGATTGTCGGTTTCCGGGGAACGGCGCCTAAAATAACGCGATACAAGACGCGGGCGAACGAAAACCAGAGTCAATTAATTGGAAGAGAATGAAACGCTGCAACCCACACCCGCTGTACAGGAGCTTTTTACGCCTGCGGTGTGTGGGAAGAAACTGCGCTAATACCTGTCGCTCCACTAAACTGTGCGCGCGTAGCTCGTAAAGTCGCGCTGCACGTGCGCTTTATTAGCTCGGCTCGAGCTTTTTAATCTCGCGTGGGCTTCTAAGTTTGTTCCTTACGCAGAAAATAAGTCATCGTCGACTCGCGGCGCATTATTCTCTCTCGTTGATTAATCACGCAAAACTCCGTCGATTCATCCTTTGTTTCCTTCTGTTGCGTCGTAAATTAATAGTGTATCGAAACTTGCTCTTAGATAATAAGAACAATCGGGCCATCTCGTCCGCAAATAATATGTCCCGATCGATACACCGATTAGAAATCAGTTCCGCGCTGTCGCTCATATCCACACAATGAGCCGCGATTCAAAGAGACAACATACGCAAGTATATACACAATCTGGAGTCGACTACTGACGCGCGTCGCCGCGGAAAAATTCGGGGCATCAAGTTGTCGCGTGCTGCCGAAGAAAAGCAAATTATTCTCGCCATGCGCCGACGATAAATATTCATTCGACAGGTGCTGCACGCGCAAAAAAAGTCGAGTACGCGGCCTTCTCTCACCGTAATCGTAATTTGCGTCACCGATATATGCAACAATAATAATACACAGCTTTTTTCTCTCTCTCTCTCCTGCGAATCGATTGTGTATCGGACGTTTTATACAATACTATCCTACGTCAGAGGGAGGGAGTTTATTTGCGTAATTAATGAAGGGTACTGACGGGGCAACAATAGCCGGATGGGGGATTAATAACGCGGGGAAAGGTCGTCCTCTATACGCGGTTACATCAGAACGGATCGGGATTCCCGATGGCTCCTTCTAATATACGAATTCCTCGAAAATCTCAAATCCGAGAGATAAAACCTGCTGGTCATCCAAAAGCGCGATACACATGTATAGATATACGCTGTCGGTTTTCCTTCACGCGACCGGTGCGTGTGCGAAGAGAAGAAATCCTTGACATTCTCTAAAGCTATCGGTGCCGTTAAAACACGTCGAGCTTCAACCTCTTTAAAGTTAGCAATCGCGCTTTCGTTACTTCATCGGCGTTAGACGTATTGGGTTTCCGATCTCGTTTAGATTTTTCGTCGGCTTTTCCTGGTTATTACAGGCATCAGCTGCGGTTTGTATGTATACAAAAATAATAATAGAACGACGACGGTATCGTGACGACGGTATCGTGCGCTCGTAAATATTTGTGTTTCGATACAGTACATCAGCTGGCGGGAAAACGAGGAAGAGTTTTTCGCGGTTCGCACGTATTTCTGTTATCGGAATCGAGGGAATGCGCACAAAAAATTGCTCGGCGAGCGTGCGTCAAGAAATTCTTCGCGATTAGGAACATAAACACACGCCGAGCGTGCGTATTAGACGTCCATCGGTGCAATTATGACGCACAGTCGCGGCGATACTTTACGAACAAAGTGCATGCGCATAATCGAGAGCTTCGCCCTTGCGCCGAAAGAGAGTAGTAGTCCACTCGAGCGAGTCTAGCCGATGCGCATACATACTACTTACTATATATATATATCGATCGCTAATCGGCGCGCGCGAGATGCAGAATGTCAACAAGCCGTTTGGATCTCACTCTCTCGGATAAAAATAGCGCGCGCGAGATGCTCATTCGGCTCAGGGTCGAGGAACTTGGAAAAATGCGCGAGCAGCTTGTGCATATATATATATATATATATATATACATATATATATCCGTGGATTCGCGGCTATTGTATACCTGCAGCCGTGTCCCATTTTTCGAGTCGACTTTCCTCGACTGAAGAGAAGTCTTCGGAGAGTTTCGCGCTTTCGACACGATCGATTTCAACACGGATTCTGATATTGGGAAACCGTATTAGACTTCCGCGAGGAATGCACAGCTCACGCGAAATTTCTCATCTCTAATAGCGTAAAAGTTAGTGTCACGCGGCGGCTCTCCCCAGCGAGAGAAAGTGCGCGATGGCTCGTCAAGGCGAAACGCACTTCTATAGAAGAGGAATTTCACGACGAGTCAGCGATACCGAGAAAGAGTTTCTCAAACGAGGACGACTTACTGCGCGCGGGCCGGATTTCTACTGAAAAATTCAGGCTCGATCCTATAGTCTCTGCAGCGTCTAAAATAATCATCCCTAGACACCCTCGCGTGTCCCCGCGCCGAAAATAAAATCAGTCCTATCGTGACGTATTATACTCTTCGCTGCTATAACTCTCTCTCTCTCGCGCACACGCGATGACTCGATGCGCCCTTGGTGCATTGCCTGACTGACTGCTCGCATCGATTGCCCTTATCTATACCTCCGTATCGCACATGTGCGGACGGTATATGTTCGCGTTTCGGACATGTGAAAAAGTACCGGATTTTCAGTACACACCAACTGTATAGATGTAGTAGGAGAGATACCTGTGATTACGTTACGGCGCGAGACTCGATTATATCTGGCGCGGTTACGTAAAGCACACCGGCCCACTCGATTGATCGCATAAAGTATTTCTGCAGCCGGGCGCTATAGCCTGCCAAACTGCGCTTCTGTGCGATCTCGAGTCTCTCTCTCTCTCTCTCTCTCTCTCGTGAATCAATGGAAATTACTCTGCTTCTTTACGTCGAACCACCACTGAATCACGATACTCGTACCGATCGATTACACCGAGCAGTCCCCCGTTATCAGTACTACATTGCGAGCCCGAAATTTCCCCGCCTCCGATGTGACATTCCATCGCATACTGTATAGCTAAAGGCATACCGGCAAAATTAGCACAAGGCAATATGCGAAATGCATGAGAATGCAGTAGCCGAGGAATTTTCGCGAAGCGCCCCGGCTTTCCGGCCATTATCATTCGGCCCAATTGTCGCGCGGACACTGGCAGCTCGTGTACACACACACACACACACATCATGACATACGGAATTCCCTTGTTTACACGCGCCGGCGCTTGACATGTGGGACGTTTATCGCAACGATGTTATACGAAGAGATGCGCGGTATATACTCCGGCACGAGCGCGCGGAGAAGCTCAGTTCGAGTTGGACTGTCAGTAATAGCGGATCTTCTTCTGCCTTGTGTTTCAGTTTCTTCAGGAGCCAATTCAGCACACGGAAGCAACATGTCTGTCACATCCGTGCAAAACACCACTGAGAATCTCTCTCGTCATGGGTAAGTTCGCTATCTTGTATATAATTTTGGTGCTTGTTTATTTCTTTGGCTGTAACGAGCCACTATCTAATGGATTTTTTTTTTAATGATATACGGAGTAAAAAACCTTCCGGTTACATATACGTTGCTAATTGCGAAAGCTATATCAATGTCGGGAACAAAGCTCAATTCGTTTTTCAATTCGACACAATCGACGCGAACGTTGTAGAATCGTTGAATTGGCGAACCGGCGCGCTTCAAAGTCCAAAGATAAGAAGTTAATCTGGAGCATGGAGAGTTACTCACATCGCGAGGGGAAATACACACGTACACACACATATAGCGTACGTTTCCGCTGAAGTGTGACGTTTCGCAAGCTCGTCGACTCGAAAATTAGCGGATGCTAATTATTTTTTGCCGCTATTACGTTAGCGCGCGGACAATGCGCCGTAAAACGAGTGTCCAAAAGAAGAAAAAACGAAACGACGCAGTATACAGCCTTTGTATAGCTTCTTCGTATACGTCACACTCGACATCTGCATTATTCGGATGATCAAAATTACTAATTACGATGAGAAGCGCGCTGGCGGGAAAATTCGCTCGCGCTAAGCGAAGCGCCAACAATAGGCACACGCGAATAAAATCGTGAACACCCACGTCTATTTACAATTCCGATCTCGCAGCGAGCCGACTCATATACTATACTGATTCACCGTCGGAACGTCCGGAACGTCGTGCAGCCATTAGAATATCTAGTTATTTTAGCGTCGTTTCTGCTGCTACTGCTGCATTGGACTATAATTACCTCGAGTTTTCATGGCGAACCTGTAGCGGCTCTATAATACTTTTCCACGAACTATTTCTGCCGCGGACTGATTAATAAAGCCTTGGGATTAATAAATCGGGCACTTCTCGCTTCAAAAAAAGCCCTATTCATCTCGGCACGTGCCAAAAACGTGTGTAACGGACGGCGCGAGAGAGCGTCTACGAGTCGATTTTTTGCTGAGACAAGAGCCTCCTCGCGGCTAGTAGCAGAGAGTGACCTTGCGTATTCTTCGCAGAGCTGCTGCCATGAAAATGGACGAGAAAGCCAAGGTTTTGAGTTACGAACGCGTGTTATGGCCGATTTCAAGAGGCGGCTTTTCTATGATTGATTTTACGACGCGTTGGAGAATTAAATCGGAAGTTTATATACATTAGGAAAACGAGCGGTTGGCACGTGTCAAATTTATGCTTATACATTAATAGCCGCGTTCTCTCAGCGCGTTATCTCGGCGATGTGTTCACAGTCTAGTTATTTCGAGTTTTTGTTGTATCCGCCTTATCTTCTTGAAAAACGACTGTTCTATCCAATGAGCATTCGTACATTTTTCAAAGTATCCATACATTACGTAAGAGCGATGATATACTAGAGAAGAAAAGGCACATCCGGATGTTTGTATTCCAGTGAACAACGAGGAGTGAACCGAATTTTCGAGCCTATACCCATCGCAATTTCGCGGAATAGACACAATACCATGCAGGCAATAAAACGTCAACGATCGATCGTAACAAAGCATTTGTTTGCAATTCTATTTTTACCCGGTGGATCCTGTGGTTGAAAAAGACGAGTCCGTTTAAAAAAAGCTCGCGCATAAATATACGAATAAGCGCGTTGCAAAAAAAAAAAACCCGACGGTCGCTCTTTCATAAACGGTTACTTCCTCCCGGGAGAAGATCGGTATCGACTCTGCAGTCACGTATAAGTGCATTAAAAATATTCCGCCGAGGCGAGAAGTAGCACATATCGCGGTTACGTAAGAAGCGGTCAGGTTCAAGAGCAGCCGAAACATTGAACCTCTCTCTCACGCGCTTTTGTGCAGTGTATCTATATACAACGCTCGGTGACGTAACCTAATTAATGGATAGCCTTTTTCGCCTTCAAGACGACGACGGATCCTTTCATTCGAGCTGACGTACTCCCTTCGCTCTCGCTATATGCAATGGAGTAACGAAATTGACAGGCCGAATGCGATTATTCAGATTCCCTCTCGAACTCTTTCGAAAAAAAAAATGAAAATCGACGGATCTCATTGCTCTAATGTCGCACGCTTCGAGGCACGAGATAAATAAAAACGATCCCGTGCACGTGATCGGTAAAATTCACGAGCAGCTTGCGTGTACCGCGCTACCGAGATTTGCATTTCCGCGCAAGTTCAAGGTGCCTAGCTTTTGTGCAGGGAAGATTGGGTCGGCTCGCGGTAGAGAAGCGGGTCAGCGGTTATTAAAGCTGGCTTTTGAAGGGGAGAGGATATTGCGCTGGGGCCAGATTGGATTGTTTTTAATTAACGTACAAGAGCGTCGAAGGGAGATTGGCTTTCGTGAAAAAGTATTAATGTCAAAAAAGCGCTGAAAATAAAGAACCGGTTACGTACGGACCACTTTTCGGTGCGCGTATACGCGTCTGCGTGACATAACCAGAAACACTCCGCGATTACAAAAAACAAATATTCGCGGCTCTGAATATACATACGCTCTCGCGAAAAAAAATCCACGTGCGCGGACGTATAATGCTTGTAAAGCAAGCTCGCATACGCGAAACGACTTTTTTTTTATGTTCGAATTCGCGAAACTTTCCTCGCCTGGCCAAAAAGACCTCCTCCGAGCTGGCTATATAATTTCCGACAAAAATAACGATCGCGCAATGAAAGCTCGAGCAATTACCGATCGTCGCGATAAGTAGTTTTCCAGGCGCACGTGTATGTGTATTTATAGAATCATACTGGTGACTGGCAATATTTGGCCGATCGGACTATAAAGACATGTGTATACATCTCTCGGATCTGCGTAAGCGGATTCAACTATAGTGTTTAACCAGTCAGGTGGGAAATATATACAAAGCTGCCACGCGCGCCTCTGCCTCGAATGATAAACGATCGTTATTAATGCCTCGCTCTTTATTAATAGCGTTTGGTCTAATTAGACCCAACGGATGCGTATATGTATGTACTGCGCGCTCGTTTCGTGGATTCGCGCAACGCGGCGATATACGGCCTCGGTTCGAAGTGCACTCCGGAGCTGGCGATAATGCTAATTATCGCAGCGAGTGCAGTTCGCTCCTCCTGCAACCGAGATAGATCCGCTAATCCTCCTGGCATTGTGTGCATCGAAGTTAACGATTTATTAAAGAGCGAAATCGACGCGTAGAAAAAGAGACGCCGGTCGCGCTCGAATAATAATTCTCGACGAAGCTTATGTAAGCTTCCGAGGCTCGTTTTCCACGCGGATATCTCACGCTGATGGGGACCGGCCACGTGCTCGCGTTGTGATTTCGAGTTTCTCGCGCTGATTTTTTCCTCCGCTTTACGTAAGCCGCGCAGTATGGATAAGAATATAAGTATATACTTATGTACTAACGATCGGTCATTTTCTCATGTTTCAGGAGCAACATCTCCCTGTCCTGCCACAGTCTCTGCGGCAGCGTAGACGAGTCTCTGGGCTCGCACCCGCAGTACCAAGACACCATCGTTACGATCGAGGAGCTTCGCGCCCAGCTCAACTCGTGCTTCACGTAAGTGTCCCTACTCCCACACACGCACACACACTGATGATTACGACGCATTTTTAGAACTCGGCGTGCCTTTGTGCCCGGATAAAGAAAAAACTCGAAACGGATGTCTATTGTCGCGGCTATTTTTGCGCTTTTCGATTTACATCGCGGATTATATCGGCATCCATAGCAAAGGAGCGATCGGCGGGCCGAGATACGGTGCTCTGCGCGTATTATACAGAGACGAATCGATTTTGCCCTTACACGGCACACCGATGCTATTTCCGGTGACTTACACCGAAATATACGCTTTAAATTTATCTCTCTGTGTCAGCCAGCGCGCGCGTACTCCGTATTGATCCTATACTCGCGGTGCAGCGTCGCGCTGTATATGATGTTATATGCATGCGCGGCAAGAGGGCACGTTCCCGCCGCGTGCCGTACATGCAGGAGAGCGAAAAGAAAACGAATATTTGCTTCTGACGGTCCCCAGGTACGCTCGCGATCGATCGCGAGGAATGCGGGACGACGATTACGCTCGCGAACCGGATAGTGCCGACTCGAATAATAAGCAGCGTGTCGTCGTTGCTGATCCACTTATTGCGCAACGTTGTATAGGCGCCGGCGATGGTTATGCCGCGTGTATATAGGACGACGCTGGGATCCGTCGGCGCGAGTCGGATCGGCTTTTGGCGACGGAACGTATTGACGTAATAGCCGGAAGCTCGTCGAATCTAGAAATTCAATTGGGTTTTTCTCTCTCCGCCGAGTTGATTTCTTAATTTTATGCTCGCGCGCGCGGGCCTAACTCGATTATCGCGACAATTGCCGACGAAAACAGTTCTCTTGCGAGAAAGTACAGCCTTAACAATGGAATTTTCTCTTCTGCAGATGCGGAGTGTCGTGGAGCGAGGAGCACGTGTCCCTGGACTGTAGCGAGTGTGGAGGATACTCCCTCCAGAGACCCTGTCCGCTTTGCGACGGCCGCTGCCACGCAGTCTGGAAGCGAGACCTCACCATGGTAAGCCACGTTCGCCGTACAATTTAATGCGCTCGATGATCTAGTTTGCCTGGTTCTAACCATCGGATTTTCTCTCGATTGCAGTCTCACGCCAGTGGCAAGGCCAGATGGATCGGCGAGTGCGCCCTCAGTTGCGGACCGACGCTCGAGGAATCGCTGGTCCCCGCTCTGGAAAAGCTGAGGGCCACCTCGTGAGCCAGTCCCGAGCCCGCCGTCGCCGGCTGCAGCAATGACAGCCAGGACGCCGGCGGCCAACACACAACCGTGCACAAGACTTAATACCATCACCAAGCCATTACTGAGAATATATATATTATATATCAAAGCGCCTCATCGACACCGCCACCACTACCAGCACCACCATCAGCAGCATCGTCATACGCATGTACATCAACGACCACCACCGCGCCACCAACATCAACAATTTCACGGAGCGTCAGAGATATCGAAGAGTGCGTGGGTCTAAGCGAAGGAGCGTCGTTGAGCGAGGTCCTCAAAGGACAGACCCTGACAGCGAGACTGAGAGGAGCGCGAGTCATCGTCGACGCTTCCTTCGGCGTTAGCAGTGTGACGAGAGATATATACATATAGGGAGAGAGAGATAAACATTATCATTATTATTATCATTACTATTAATTATTAATTGTAAAGAAGCGCTTAAAATTTATGTAAGCTATGCGAGTTCCTTGCGTCCGAGAAACGCGACGCTGCTGTCACATCAGACCCGGCGCCCATCTCGCATTTTATCACGGGGCAAACACGTCCCGCGGCGACTCACGCTCGCGGTCTAGTAATTTTCATCCGACGCGACGTATGCCGGCGAGGTGACCAGCGTTCCGCTTGTTTCTCTTTATTTTTTATTTGAATGAAGCGAAAAACCAGCACTACTCGTCGTACGTAACTTTTGGCTGACCGCATCGTGCACACGGTGTGCTTGTACGCGCGTGTATAATTCGTATGGGGGTCCCAGCGGCCACCGAATTGTATAATTGTAAAATGTAGCTAATTGGATTTGCGTCAGCGTGAACTCCCCCGTTCGATAGTCAGTTTTCGTTCGTTTCTCACTGTATAGTTTTGAAAGCGAGGGCAGAGGTGCGCAGCGACATCGACGCTTCGAGGAGATATTCATTGATAGCCTTCCTCGAGAAAGTGGAAAATTAACAACGACTCTGCTCGCGGTTGCGCGCTTGCAAATTGTATACGGAATATGGAATTCGCATTGCTCGAATCGTTTATTTGATAACGTCCGACCCTTCGGTTTTTTCTTTGTAGTATAAAATACATACCAGTAACGGGAGAATTGCCAATTGCGTGTACGTGCGTATAGAACTCTCGCCGAGAAGCGAGAAAGTAACAATACAGAGTATACACGCATTGTATATACCTTTGGCAAAGTTTCGTCTATAATCGATAACTTTTGGTTGTTTTCTTTGCCCTTTCCGCGACTGTTGACTCGGATGAAAAGAACACATACATAAACACAATTGTACGTCCGCCCGCCGGACGGAGAAACTCGAGAGACTGTCTGCCCGTCGTGATTACCGATTAATTTACGCATATGTTGTTTCTTTCTTCGTCTACTATCGGTGCATCGCCTATTATGACTATTTTGAAACATATAGAGAAATCGATTTCGTCGGCCCGAACACTGATGGGACGGGACTCGTTTGTATGTTATGTGAATATTAGGCTAATTGAAACTGATAAGACTAAGTGCATGGTCCGATAGAGGTCTTATTTCCCGGCGACAAAATGCGATGCCCTACTTTTTTTCTTTCTTTTCTTCGTGTACGATCGGAGTTTTCTTTTCTCGGTTACAATTCTTTACAATGCATTCTCACGCAGCTTTTGATTCCATTGTTTCCAACGAATTTTTAACGAACCAGCAGCTATCCTGAACATTGAAAGTATAAAGCGAATGTAAAATAGTGTACAAAATGTATATTTATTTCAGCGTTTGCGGAGAAAGCTTGAATTTTTTGACCTCTCGGACAAATAGACAAAATATACGAAAATACCAATACCATAGCGAAAAAAATGTCGGCTTAAGTGTTTGTGTAGCTCACGAAATAACAAAAACCAAGAAAAGAAACGACTTAAAGGAAAAAGCATTTATGTCATCACGAATTGAGCGTTTGACTTCTCCGTGCACAATTATTTCTGATAAAACTTTAAGTTCTCTCCATGGCATTCACTACTGCATTGTTTCAAAATGCGAGAAATTGCGTTTTATGTTGCGTGCGATTTATTTTTCATCGTCAATAATTCATCATTAGGTTAAACGAAATTAATTATAAAATTTTCTGAAGTATTAGCTCTCGAGACGAGTTCTAATTTAATGCTTTAGAAAATGTCTCTACGATTGTAATTTTTATTTAATACAGTAAAAATTTTTATTTATAGCCGTATACCGTTGAAAATTGGGCTCAATAAACGATACTTGTCTATAGTAATTGATTGTGTATTTCATAATTTATAAAATTTGCCTCCTTAGCCTTCCTACATCCTAATTAATGCTAATTACCTTACTTAAAGCCAAGATCTTATTCAACAAATAAGACGCAAAATTTATTCGAATTGAAGATGTATTCATGTGTTTATTAACAATTTTCTCAATCATATTCGTACATACATCATACACAGCAGCCTGTCCATACGATCAAAGATTGTTCAAAAATATTCTTAATCATAAATAAAAAGTTCGTGCTTGTGCCGCATCTTAAACTTTATACGATTCGCGGATGTTTGTTTTAATTATTACATAATCTGGTACAAAACTTTACAAGTTTTGACATCGAGCTCGCGAACTGTTTCATAGACAACAACGATTGAGTTCTTTCTCGTTTTGCCTTGTAGTAGAGATCGAAACTGTGTGTTCAGTATGTGAGGTAAAAGAAAGACGCGTTGAAATACTGGTAAACGCTCGCTTTTCGTTAATACTTGTTATTACAATGATCGATTCAATATTACGTAATTCATTCGAGAGCATAACTGAGAAAATCGTACAAAGTAAAAGTTATCTTTGATAACAATGATGGACAATCGTGCGCGGTAAACATTCTCTTCTTTTACAACTTTCATGGCTACTTTTTCATCTTCGCCTTTACAAGAGTAGTTATTTTATGTACAATGATTGCAGAGTTGCTATATGGCTAGAGAAAATTTAATAGTGAAGACATTCTATTATTTTGACAATCGATGTTTAGACCTGCCTCCTTGTTACTTCACCGTCAATTGTTCTGCAGATATTTAAGTATGAAGCCGCGTTGCAAATGGCATAAAGTTTTATCTTAGCAAACCTTCAAGGAGAACTTACAAGGCATTTTTTAGGTTTACATTATTTATCTAATTATTCAAGTTTAATGCAAAAGTAAATTGCATAATTCTAAAAGCATCCAGACAATATATTTATATATAAAATTAGAAATTTACTTTAGTAAAGTAAGAAAACGTATTTTACCGATCTCCTTGTAAGATTCACGTACATACCTTTCTTTAATCAGCTATTATTATCTTCACTAAGGCTAAGATCTCACAGTTGCTCGTAAGTAACGCCTCTGCCTTGTACCAAGAGCGTCTATCTCGTCGTTGAAAAGATTATTTGTTTCATCGTGAGTATTTCTCTCAGCACCGGGAAAAAAAAGTTTGGAAACTTGGCTTCGGTACTTGCAGGAAAAATAAATAGGTTTACTTGATGTTAACGACTCGGCTTGTCCGATTTTAACTAGATCTTCGTCGTCATTCGTCGTCGTCGTTCCTCGGAAATTAATCGTTGATTGTGGGTGTCCATGCAATTTTCGTGACTCGTTCGCATAATTTTTCAAATTGCCTAACCAAATTACCGGGATATAAAGGATAAAGACTACGTACAAGAGATTCCCCGGCTAATTAGTCTAATAGGAACGAATTGCAGGTGGTACAGTTTTGCATTCCTTGTCGTCTAATGTGTGGTCTATAACAGGCCTGTAGTTGATTTTGACCTTCGAATAGAAACGTAAACGTTTAACATCGTTATAATTTCTCTTACGTGCCTAGAAATTAAATTGATAAACTTACGTCTCCAGTGTTGATGTCGATGTGCGTGAGGGTATGCTTTCGCCAGTGCTGATCCTCAGGCTTGGGCTGCTGTCCTTCGAGTGGCTTGCTGTAGTCGTACTCGTCGACTCTGTCTTTAAAGTCTTCCCGTGCATGGGCACCACGACTCTCCTTACGGTTCTCTGCGGCGTAGATTGTCTGCAATGCATTGACCATCAGATTTTGCAGCTCGAGAGACTCGATCAAGTCAGAATTCCAGATGAGAGATCTATCGGTAATTTTGAGGTCATCCAGCTTTTTGTACAACGCCGACATTTTCTTGCAACCTTTTATAAGATCGAAATAATTATATAAATAATAGTTTCATTATTTTGAAAATGGAAACGCTAAAAGTTGAATACCTTCTTGCAAGGTGTCAGCTTGCCTAAAGACAGCGGCATGAGTCTGCATAGTCTTCTGCATGGTCAGTCTTAATTCAGCGGTCGAGAGGTTTCCTTTAGCATTTCTTATTTTATCGAGATTGGCTACCGACTCTTCTCCAGCGTTCTGCAAGTGAATTCAGTTCAAAGTACTTAATTATGCTTTTAATCATCTCAATTTTTAGTATTACGAAACTTACGGTTCGCAGACTTCCAATCTTTTCGCCAGGCTTGTTCTCTTCAGAAATGGTCTTCGCGCAGGCTCTGCCGAATACAACCAGATCCAGCAGCGAGTTAGCACCGAGTCGGTTAGCTCCGTGGACGGAGGCGCAAGCAGATTCACCGCAAGCATAGAGGCCAGGTACTACCGTGTCTTGGTTGTTTTTGGATGTCAAAACTTGTCCTCTGTAGTTCGTTGGAATACCACCTAAAAGACATTCGCGCAGTCAGCATTTGTACTATTCACAATGCACAACTGCTTTACTCTTTTTAAATTTACCCATATTGTAATGCACAGTGGGTAACACAGGGATTGGCTCGCGCGTAACGTCGACTCCAGCGAAGATCATCGCCGTCTCGGAAATTCCGGGTAGCCTGGCAGCGAGCTGCTCTGGTGGAAGGTGATGCAACTGCAGGAAAATGTGATCTTTCTCGGGACCGACTCCTCTGCAATGCAAACCATCGTTTCGTTATTTTATTGCACATCGTAAACTGTGCAATTTTACGATCAGAAGCCAGTAAAAATATACAATATTCTCACAATCACTCACCTGCCTTCGCGGATCTCGATGGTCATGGATCTTGAGACTACGTCTCGAGATGCGAGATCCTTGGCCACGGGTGCGTAACGCTCCATAAATCTCTCACCCTCGCTGTTCACCAAGTAGCCACCTTCTCCTCTGCTGCCCTCGGTGATCAGGCAGCCAGCACCGTAGATACCTGCAATTGCATTTTCGTTTATTCACTTTGTTTCAATGATAATTATCAGTGATTAGGCTATAAAATGTTTACTTACCGGTCGGATGGAACTGCACAAACTCAAGATCCTGATTGGGCAAGTTCGCCCTGGAGACCATAGCAGTACCGTCACCAGTACAAGTGTGGGCAGACGTACAGGAGAAGTAAGCGCGACCATATCCACCGGTGGCCAGTACCGTGTTCTTGGCGTGGAAACGGTGAAGCGTGCCATCCTCGAGGCATAGAGCGATTACGCCTCGACACTCGCCTTCCTCCATAAGCAGGTCCAGAGCGAAGTACTCGATGAAGTAATTGCAATCAAAGCTGAGAGACTGTCCGTAAAGTGTGTGCAGGAGCGAGTGTCCCGTTCTGTCGGCGACGCAGCAGCAACGATGAGCCTGACCGCCCTTGCCAAACTTAAGAGATTGACCTCCGAAGGCTCGTTGGTAGATTTTACCTGAAATAAATGTTTTCATTATTAATATAGATTTTTGTAAGGAATATTCGAAAGAATCCCAAATGCGATGCCACTTGTAAGTCAATAAAGAGCTATCTTCAGACACTTTTGAATGAAAGACAAAAGAATCAATGCTTAACAACCGTGCGAGCATTTGTTATCTCCAGACGTTTTTTTCCAAAATTCTCACACAAAAAATTTGACATAACCGAAAACGAAAAATTTAAAGAAAGAGTGTACAAAAAATGACAATTCGAGCTTAATTTCGCATTTAACATTTCTTTGACAATATGGACATCGAAGAACTTCGAGAAAGTGGCGACGAGCGTGACGAGCAGGACGAGCAGGACCAGCAGGACGAGCAGGACGACCAGGAGAACGGCCACGAGGAAGAACATGAAGAAGGACAGGAAGAGCAGGAAGATCGACACGCGGAAGAACAAAGGGACGAAGTAGATGAGCAGGATGACGAGGTCCAAATTTTGGAAAATGATGAGAAACAGGAAGAACCAGATGTTAATGTCGAAAGTCGTCAAGAGAATCGAGCTAACTCGAGCCACAAGTCATCGAAACAAAGCAGGTAATTAAAGCGATAGAGAGCGGTAATTTTATCGCGTTCGTTGATGATGCGCAGAATTTTTTTGTTTTCTTTAAATATCGCTCCAGTCATTGACTAAATTTTTTACTAATAGTTTTTACGTTGTAAACGATCCAACGTGTAGTTAATTATATTTGTATGACGTGAACAAATGTCTTCCAGAGGCTCCAGAGCACAGTCCAGAACAGCAACTCCACAAAATCAAAGTCGTATGCAGAATAATATTCATCCAAAACGTTGGAGAAGTGCTAATGCGTTTGTCAACTTTGTACAAGACTTTAAGCAGGTAGAAAACCGAATTGAATTAAACCTGAGTACTCTTTGTAAAATTGAACAATTTCCTGCATTAGGACTATCCTGACATGATAACTGGTCGAAACATCTTTCAAACGTGTGGAGAAAGATGGAAAAGCATGACAGATGAACAGAAGCAGCCATATATTGCAGCTGCAAATACTGTCAAGAGACTGAAGAATCGAAAGATTGGTGAGAGCAGTGACCAGCAATCTAAGAAGTCTGTTACACGTGTCTCTAAACGAAAAGCTGAAACCAAAAGAAAAGAAACCAGCCAGAAAAGGTCAAAGGTTGTTCTTACACTACTATTCCTTGCATTTATACTGTTTAAAAGTTTATAAAGTAACGTTTTCATCCGGTAAAACATGTTTTGATTATTTTTAATATTTTATGTAAGGCTAATAACCAAGATGCAATGAGCAATTCGGATACTGATACTGCAACCACCACAGTGCATTCATCGATGAGTGATCCTGATAGTCCTTAATAAATATACTTTGTCAAAGTTCTGTGTTAAACATTTTTTAATTCAAGATAGCTTATTCTACTATGCGTAACAAAAGAAGGCACGTTTGAAATTTTCATTAATAAAAGTTCAGACTTTAAACATTCATTCATGCCTTCTCCTATACTATCATCTTTGCTGCTCTTCATCACTTGGTCATAATTCAATTGTTCTTCATCAAGGATGGCAGTGCTCTTTTTGATTAACTTACCCTCAGTAGTTCGACTGAAAGGCATGCCGCAATTTTCTAATTCAATCACAGCTTTTGGGGCCTCCCTGGTCATGTAGTGAATGGCATCTTGATCTCCAAGCCAATCAGAACCCTTGACTGTGTCGTACATGTGCCACTGCCAGTTATCTTCCTCCATGTTTCCAAGTGCTGCATTGATACCTCCTTGGGCAGCAACAGTGTGAGATCTTGTTGGAAATAATTTGGTAATCACAGCAGTCTTGAAACCCTCCTCAACTAGACCATAGGCAGCTCGGAGACCAGCACCACCAGCACCAACTACCACTGCATCAAAAGTATGATCGACTACAGGATAGTTTTGTGAAATCCCATCTGAAGTTTTAGCAAAACCACTGTTGGGTGTGTAATGTAGAGCGCGTTGACTGATAATGGGTAGGCCTAATTTGTTCTGAAAACAGAAAAATATTATGTATCAGTTCAAATCTCTGTAAATAAAATCTGAAAGAGAATAATAGATGAAAGAGGGAAATTGAATATTATCATAGAGCTTTATAAAAAGAAGCTGGATAAGTCAACACTGTATGAGAATTTAATTAGGCATTGGAAGATGATTAATTCTTATCACAGACTGGTGTACATATTGTATACTTCTAGAAAGATGTGTTGGCTGGATTCATGCATGTGTGTATAGGCTGTCATCAATTATTACAGACATTAAAGGAATTAGCACACTGCATGGTCGTGTTACATAAAAATCATGAGTGAATCATATTGCAATTATGACTGCAATTTCGTTGGATTGATCAGTGATGATGGTTTTTAGTAAAAATACTGCGATTAGTCAAAAAAAGGTATAAAAACCAATACATTATTTTGTGCCAGAATAACGTTACATAAGTTTGTCTTATAAAATAAAATTGACATAAGTAGATTGCACAAACTTTCACAGTATTGCACAAGAGCAAACACATGATTTATACTGAAATTCAAAAGCCAATTCAGTTATCTGTAATCATCATAAGTACGGTAGCTTTCAGCAAAACAGTGTCACATGAAAACTGGAGATTATTTTCATGGAATTTTTATTGAACTGAAACAATGAATTCTTTATTGAACAGCATGAATGTCAGGAACGTTATATAAAGGCAGATATAGAAATAGAAAAATGCACATATGTTTGAGGAAAAAAGTTCTAATACTGAAAAAAAAAATAAAGAACAAGATATGAATAAACAATAACCCAAATTGTACTCTGCTATCTTCCCTGCTTTCTGTCTTTACACTAGTGAATAATCCCACCAAATCCAAAACTAACAAGCAATTACCAACAAAAATACTGTTCAACAATCCCACCATAAACACCCACTCCTCGAGTCTCCCCCAAGTAGGTAATAGGAAAACAAGTCGATGCAGCGACGCGTTGCATATGGAAAAGCATAGCGCGCAAAATCGTCTGCTAAACGTCTGGCGGCGGCGCCGCCGCATAGGAAATTTCGACAAAGCAGCGTTACAACACACGACAGAATTACCGTGCGGCACATAAGTAACGTGTGCATACTATCAACGTGCAACGAACGTAGCAAGTAATAGCTGAGAATGCAATTCGGGATTCGGGTGTACCCACCAGACATCTCGAGCGCGCGCTAATGTCAAGCGCAATAGAGCTTTACGTAACCCTCTTTGGCGCATAACAATGCCCCCGGTCCGCAAAAATAATGAATTAAAAAATCGCCCGGGATCTCGTTGATAAAGAAGCAGCGTGCACATAGTCAGCAAGTGGAAAATAAAAGAGGAGCACAGCGGGCAGGGTACGGACACGGGTATGAGCAGATGAAGCGCGCACCGGGTCTCGCTAAAAATTACGTAACGGCGACGGGGGAAAGGAAAAAGAGAGTCAGAGTGCGAAGGTAGCCTGCGGTCGTCCTTACCAGCGTCGTAGTGGGTAAGCCCTTGGCCAGGAGGCCCGAGAGCTTCAGGAGTCCGCTCATCTTGCCAGCGATAACCACAGCAGCAGCTCGCTGTCGAACTCTTCTTTTCTTCTTTGCACGCGACCGGGGCACTCGGTGTTTTACACTCTTTCTTTGGTTGGACTACTGGTATTTACGTTTTTTTCGGAAACGCGAGCCGAACGCACTTCACCTCGCGCACTTCTCGTACGGCAACGTGACGTGAGTTGGTTTGCGCTCGCACACG